>PVJD01009268.1:0-64479 GCA_004026545.1 Mormoops blainvillei | reverse complement strand
TTTTTTTTTCTCTTAAGCCCTGTAATTATTTGCAAATGATTTTGCAGGACATGAGGTTTCCAGGAACATGTAGATCTTTTACAACAGAAACACTCGAACTTTAAAAAGTACTTTCATTAACATGATACAAAAATTTCGCATACACGCACGAACACTCATACCCTCTTCATAAAAGGAGTAAAATTCACAATTGTATTTGTCAAGCAACAAGCCAAGATCTCTGGGTGATGTTCATTCTCCTTTAGTCCTGTCACAAGTCTAACTATAATGTACGGACTAGATTGGAAAGCTCACTACCACCAGAACATGTATACAAAGTTGTGGGGAAAGGAAGAGCAAATATGAAAATGTTGAAATATATAATTGTGTACAATACAGAGCAAAAAAAAAATACAAGAAAGAGGTGTAGTTTTCATCCCTGAAGCTGGTTTAGAGGCAATAATTGGTCTTGATTTTCCTCTCTTATTAACAATTCTGTATGCCCTTTGCTCTCAGCCAGCACCTCTCTTGGTTCTGGTTCCCTGACCGAGCTGTTATCACTGAGGATCTGAGTATTTCGTGGTACTTCTGCACAGACTTGCTATTATCTGCCATTAAATTTTACCACTGGAAAGAGAATTATGGAGGATTCATCAGTTTCTGTCCATTCTCTCTGCTTTCCCACTTTACAGCTGCAAATCTACAGGGTCTGGCACAAATAATGCCCCTTTTTTATTACAAAATCTTTTATTACAAAATCATAAGCATGTAATTCTGTAACATAACAATATCATGCTTAAGCACACCATATGACATTTTAGGTGAAATGTTCGAATTTCTGTCCATCTTGTGCGAGACATTCACGTATCCTACCAACCACACTCAAGCAGGTATTACTTCTGCCAAACACTATATTAATAGTCAGCTCAGATAAAAGCTCCATGGGCTGATGGAAACATGTCTTCATTAGGGATTGAGAACTCTAATTTAAATTTACAAGGCAAGGGAAGCAAAATTTTTCAAGTGGATCATTAGTTCGCTATGTCTAATTCTAAATGGAGATGCTCCCACTTTCAACCTTTGGTTCCAAGATCCATATATTCTGGTGATGGGAAAATTAGCATTATATCTTAGGTAATAGGTCATAGATTTTGCTACTGGTGCAGTGCCCTAGCCTTTAATAGGCCATTTCATGGTTTTACATGTCCAACTGGCCTTAGAGAATGCAGTTCTCTAAGTCCATTGTCTTTACCTCTTTTTCTGTATAGTGAGTATTCCTTAGAAACATGTTTTTGTGCACTGCAATGTTAAATAAGGCATTTTGTGATTCCCCAGATGGTGATGCTTGATGAGCAAGGAAAGCCAAATAATCATCAGATAAAAATATCAATTGTTGTCTCTTCCATGATGACAAGAACTGATGGCATAATTGATGGCTGGTTTCTGTGAGACAGTACCCCATATTGGGAAGAGGAGTCACTCAAAGTTGGTCCCTGCTGCTAACTGACTGATCAGTCATTAGTGGCAGCAAATAGGTCAGCCTTGGGGAGGTGAGGCCCACAATGCTCAGCATCTGCATAAGCTTTATCTTTGACACCAAGGCCACTTTGTTTTGGTGTCAAAGATAAAGTTTATGCAGACACTGAGAGTTATTTAGCAGAGGTTGGAGTGACTGTGGAAAGAGGCTGATCAACATTCACAATGAGGGGACCATGCCTACTTAATAATTGAAAGCCTTCTCCACCAAGGAGGACTTTTGATAAACATTTACATTGTAACCAAAGTTCTCCCATTTTGAGTCCATTCCAGGAGGTTCAGCCGTGCTTCCTCAAAATTCTTTGGCACCAGTTTATTGATTTTGTTATCTCAGAATGAAGAGCCTTCACTCAAGTAATTTATTCTTCAAGGAAAAGTGAACAATCAGATGTACCACTTTCTGTCTCACCAGTAGGATTTTCTGAAATCCTTTAAGGAAGGACTAGTTGCCTCATCTGTCATCAGACACACTCCAGCTGTCAGCTCCTTCAATGTTTGCTTTAGTCGTAAAGGCCATTTTGCCCAAGGGTATAACTTTCCAAAGCATCACACACTCAATGACTGATAGAGGTGGCAATATAAAGGCATGGATATTTTGTCTCAATGTGGGACATAGCGGATGAATGTGCTGTAGAGTCCCCATGAGGTTGTCCGAGTTTTGTTGGTCTTCTACCACTGCTTGATTTCCTACTCTGCTCAATCCTACTTTTCCTCCATTCATTTTTCAGGTGTTGATTCCTAATAAATGTTCTGCATTTCAAACTCCATCTCAGTCTCTATTTCTGGGGAACTTAACCTGTGACACCATGCGTAAATCAGGCTAGAATGATTTCCTTCTCAGTCAACTAATCTAGGAATTGATTCATAGGGAGTGGTTGAAGGAGGTTTGGCTATGTGGCAAGATTAGCTGCTCTGGAGTGAAAGATTCATGCTTGTGTAAAAGAATTGTGCTGCCAGGACTTGCTTAAGCCAGAACTTCGATGTACCACTTCCACCTGATAATGGGGTGGTTAAGGGTCTGCCTGATTTGGGGGCTGGTGCATTAGATAAAACCCAGTTTACAGTGAATTGCTTGGGCATTTAATTATAAGAGTAAAAGCTGGCTCTAAAAAAGAGTCTCATAATTTCCCAAAGAGGTGTGACTTTACTCCCAAACTCTGTAGAATGTCTCTAAAATTTTCTTTTCATGGAGACTTGCTCCAGGAACATCCAAGTATTCCAAAGATACAGTCAGCACAGCTGGTCTTCAGCAGGGCAGAGAAATGAGCTCTAATTTCCACCAAGTCTTATAAGGAGAAAGATTTCCTAAACATCAAAAAGGGACTCAGATGCAGGTAACAAATGACCACTAATAGACCTTTTTACTATATTTCACAAAGTGTGATAGGCCTTATAATGGAGTCCATTTTTAGTCCTCGGGGGCTTGCCCTGAAAGGAGGTATATGCATGCATGTACCGTCTTACATTATGCCATAGTGGTGAATAATGTAAGATCTGGGTTCAGAACTCCGTAAGTTATTGGCTATGAAACCCCGGACCAGTTACTTAACCTTTTTAAGCTTCAGTTTCCTTGTACATAAAATGTAGAGACTATGTCTGTAATTAATGAAGCTATTGTGAGGATTAAGTGAGACGAGGACAATCAAGTGCTCAGCAAAGTCCTGGGGTATAAAAAATAAAATGCTCCAAAATTAGCTATGATTTCATTATTGTTGGTTGAGATACTTGTATGACACCCTCCAAATATCAGAGAGTCTGGGTAAGCATAATAAGATGTTGGGCTCAGTTTGGTTCCTCTTCGGTCCTCTTTACCATGATCTTGACTCTCTCACTTCTTTCCCATGATTCAGGATGGCTCAGATCATTTTACAGTCATGTTTATGATTATGGAGATAATAGAAAATTCATTCTGTAATGCGATCAAATCATTACATTTATGTATGCATTTAACACTGCCAAATTCTCAATGAAGGTTAATGTCCATGGCAGAGAACAGCCATTTGCAGATTTATGAATTTGAATTGCACTTAGCTTTATTGACAAAAATAATCACTGAAAATGCAAGTAATTAATTTATATTAATGGCAGGGATAGCAGATAAGTTTGTGAAATCTGGTCTAAACAGACAGGCATTTGTTCCATTTAATCCATACCCTCTGTTTCTTACTGAAGATCAGAAAGAATGTCATGTAGAAAAAGACAATCAAAGTTTCTCATACAGTGTACATTGTACTTCATAGACTATTTCCCAAAGTGGGTTTTGAAAATTACTAGTTGGAGATTCTGAATAGTTCCTATGTGAAAATATGCATTCCCTAGTCAAAGAGGTTCAGTAAATATAGGTTTTATTCCAGCTTTATTAAGATATAATTAACATATAACATTGTGTATGTTTTTGGTGTATAATGTGATGGCTTGACACGTGTATGTATTGTGAAATGATTATTACCACAATAATGTTAGTTAACATCCAGCATCTCACATGACTTTTGTGTGTGTATGTGTATGTTTGTGTGTTGACAATATTTAGGATTGACTCTTAGCAACTGTCAAGTATACAACATAGTATTATTAACTCTAGTTATTATGCTGTAAATTAGATCCCTAGAACTTGCCTATCTTATTACTGAAATTTTGTACCCTTCCTTCAACACCACCCCATTCTTCCCCTACAGTCCAGCCCCTGGCAACCACCAATGTACTCTCTGTTTCTGTGTTTTGTCTTTTTCAGATTCCACATAGAAGTGAGATAATATAGTATTTGCCTTTCTTTGCTTGACTTATTCCACTCTAGCACTCAAGCTCCACCCATGTTGTTGGAAATGGCAAAATTTACTTTTCTAGTGATTGAATAATAGTCCCTCATGTGTGTATATAATATCACATTTTCTTTTCCCATTTATTTGTCAATGGACACTTAGATTGTGTCCATGTCTCAACTATTGTGAATAATGCCGCTGTGGGGGCGAAGGTGCAGATGTCTCTCTGAGCAAGTGATTCCATCGTCTTCAGACATGTGCCCTGATGGAGGATTGCTGAATCAAAGGGTAGTTTTATTTTTAAGTTTTTGAGGAATCCACATGCTGCTTTCCACAATGGCTGCACCAATGTACATTCCTACCAACAGTGTGCAAGAGTTTCCTTTATTCCATGTCCTCCTAACACTTATCTACTGTCTTTCTGAGAACAGTCATTCTAACGGGTTTGAGCCAGTATCTCTTTGTGGTGTTAATTTGAATTTTCCTGATGATTAATGATGTTGACCACCTTTCCATGTGCCCGTTGGCTAGTTTTAACAAAGGCAAGTAGTATTCCTCATTGTAAGATTTCTCGGAAATTTTACTACGTACTTAAAAAATTGTAGATTTCTAAGAAAGGTCAGAGCAGTGCTCTTTGGTAGAAATAAAATGTGAGCCACATATCCTTTTATAAATTTTCCAGAAGGAACGTTATAAATTAAAGTGCTTAGATTAATTTTAATCCTATATTTTCTTAATCCAGTATAATCAAAATATTATAATTGTAACTTGTAACCAGTATAAAACTACTAATGAGATATTTTACATTTTTTTCCATAGTACATGTTTGGAATCCAGCGCATATCTCCAGCTTGCCACACATCTCAGTGTGGATTACACGCATCACAAGAGCTCAACAGCCATGTGGAATGAGCGGCCATGACATCTGGCAGAGCAGGGCTAGCCTACGCAGTATTTTTCAAACTTGCTTTTCCATGGCTTACTTTTCATGGGACATGATGAGGGATTATAGTACATGAAATACATTTTGGGAAACACTCATTTATGGAGGAGGCTCATGGAGATACCACCAGATGAAAGAGAAGTGTAAGGAGAAAATGCCACCGTAATATGAGATTTGAGCAAACATGAATCCTGTGTGGCTGTTGTGAATATTAGCCTCACACAGGTATCACATCTAAGTGTGTTGACCTATATATACAGAAGCAGACTAATAGTCCATGGATTACCACAAGGCACAAGCAGAAATAAAATGAAACTGCAGCACTTCAGCAAACAGAAGGGAGTGAACAGCGCTCAGAGGAAGAACCTGAAGAGTGTCCCAAACAGACTCTTTCAGGGGAAATGCTGGTGTTCAGTAAAGGATTCCATTCTCTAGGCAGCAATGTTTCCCTCCACATTTAGATATTTTTCCAAAATCAAAGGGAATTTTAGGAAATGAAGTAGTTAGCTCAGGACTCCTCATATTTTTGAAGTTACTCCTAGACATTTTAGGGAAAATCCAATAGGTTAGGGTTGCCGGAAAAGGAGTGCTGAGTTTCTCATCTCAAAACAAATCCTGGTTTGGCCCATAAGGATTTCTTTTTTTGTCTTCAAGTGTCATAGTCCCTGTTGTTTTGCCCTGCCCTGTAAGGATTGCAAGAGAACCTTATTCTGGGCCAGTCCAGAGATTTTCCCTATTGAAATAAGGCTGATTTGGCAAGGCAAAGGAAAGAAAACAAAACCCATTTTACAACACTTGCTCAGGAGGGCTTGGATTTAAACCTAATGAGGAGAAGGAGGGGCAAGGTGAGGAAACATGTAATTTGTATAATTGTGATTCTATGGATGAAAACACCAATACCGCCAGATTTAATTATTCCTTTCGTTTTGCTTTACTTCACTCTTGAAGATCAATAACGTTGTTCTCTTCTTAAGCAGCAAAGATTTCCACAATCTAAACATAAATTTAATCAGGTGCTGCCATTCCAGCGTTTATAGACTCCGTCAAAGACATAGCCCATTGTAATTATTTTTTCAATCATTCGCCAGAAGAGAAACACTTCAGGCAACACTAAAACTTAACTTAATCACTAGAAACAATATCAGTGCAACAAATGGATCTTATTAGATGGCCATCTGAAAAAGAGAATAAAGCTCATTTCCCCAAACTTTAATTTTCTGCTAAATTTCAAATTGTGTTTACATACAGAAATTGAACTGTTACCATATTTTGTAGGAACTATAAATGGAATAGTGTCATGAAGATTGCTATTAAAACTGGTTCTCAGGCAGTATAGGCAAAATTCTTAGTCATAAATTATTGGGGTCATTTATTTACCCCCACTCTTAAAAGAAACCATATGTTTATGCTAAAATGAGTAGTCAGTGTAGATCAAACAAGTAGCTAAAAAGAAAGAAATTCAGCTGTTAGAGAACAAAACACTTATCAGGACAGTGACAGCTTAAATGACCTCTAAAACTCAGACCCAAGAGATTTCAGATTCAATATATAATTACACAAGCAAACATAGAATTGTAAGATAAGTCAATGGCACTTAGCTCTGAGCACATGTTCCAGCAACGCCAGAGATGTAGCTCGTGGTGCCTCCGTCTTACACCACGACTCTAGAGCATAAATGCAAGGAAACTCAGATACGTGTATATCAATTAAAAAACAAAAGCATTGTAGTTTTTCAATCTTATGAAAATCTTGTACAGCCCTGTCTTGTGTGGCTCAGTGGATTGAGTGCCGGCCTACAAATCAAAGGGTCACAGGTTTGATTCCCCAGTCAGGGCACATGCCTGGGTTGCAGGCCGGGTCTCCAGTGGGGGATGCTTGAGAGGCAAATGCATGTTGATGTTTTTCTCTCTCTCTCCTTCCCTTCCCTTCTCTAAAAATAAATAAATAAAAATATGGAGTAATAAATAAATAAAAAGTAAAATCTTGTACAGTAATACATATTACTATGGGAAATTAGAAGTATGTATGTGCATGTGAATAAATATGTGTGTGGTCATTTGTATGTATATGTATGTATGTGCACATGTGTGTTTGTGTTTGTGTATGTCTGTTTTGTTTATGTGGACGTGAGACTATATATGGATGTGCTTTCAAGTATATTTGTGCTCCTTATAAATACCATAGATAAATATATTTCTCTGGGAAAAAAGGGCAAATTGCTTAAAGTTGTTTTAATAACAAAAATAGGGTTGTTGTAACATCAAACACTTTGTTTTAAAAATGGGAATTTAACAATACATAGAAATTCATGACAGAATTAGATAAAATTCTACCAATTTTTTTCAAAGTAGTAAGGAGAGATTTCCAATGAAAATGACTTTAGAAAAGAGGCTATAAAGAGTGCATTTTTTTTGGTTAATTTTTATTATGACCTATTTAAAACTCTCAAAATGTCTAGAGAAAAATAAAACCAATCAATGCCCTATAACTACTACCAGATTTAGTTGACTTTGCCATTTGGCCATAACTTTAAAAAAAGAAGTTACATTTTTAGTTGAAGGTCTTTTATGCTCTCTTGCAAACTCATTTCCTTCCTCACTTACCCACAAGTAATCACTGTCCTAAAGTCTTATATTCTTCCCATTTATGATTTTGTAATTTTTAATATTTAACCATATTAACATATAACCCATTACATGCATGTTTTATGTTATAGAAATAAGATCTTACTGTAAATGTAATTCCATAGTTATATTTCTTTGCTTAAAATTGTGTTGAGATATCCTTATATTATACATATTTATATTAAACCCTCCAGTGAATTCATTAACTGCTATGTAGGAATCACTGCAGAAGGATAATACATTATTTTTCTCCATTCTCAACTTTATAATTTTATTTCCAAATCTGTTCCTCTTTTAATCAGTTAAATGCATGTCCCCTAGATCATATATCCAAGAAATATGCCATGAAACCTAACTAGAGATAGATGGTTGAGTTGTTGGAAAAGGCATCTCTGACTTCATTAGATCACCAAATTGCTTTCCATTTTGTTTCTACAATTTAACCTGTGGTGAAATTTCACATCATTCCACATCCTCACCAAAACTTGTTATTACCAGGGTTTCTAATTTTGTCAGTATGAAAGATATAATGTGATAACTCATTTTCTTTTTAATTTGCACTTTGCTGATTGCCGGTACGCTAACTGTGATATGAATTTCGAGTATATTTCCAGTTCATCATATTCCTTTACTCTTTGGTGATGATGTCTTGCCAACTTTTATTGCCTATTAATTTTTGCTTTTCTATTTGTAATTTTTTGTTATCTGTTTTCTTTGTGTTTATGCTTCTGTCCTTTTTCTCCAGATTCAAAATGTGAATTTTTAACTCATGTTTTTTCGCAGTCTTCCTTTATTTATTTTCTTTCTTTAAATAGGCATTTAAAGCTTTGCTTTCTTTCTCAAGACTTTCCTTGGAGGACAATGATTCATCCAATGCAGTAATTGAAACAGTGGAATTTTTAAGAATCAAAGGCTGAAGTATATAACAATTTTTAAAGCCAGGGGGATCTTTGCAGTCACAAGATATGAGCGGCTACTTAGGCTGCTTAGATTGTTGGGGTAGGTTTTGCAAACATAGTGCAAATTTAATTGTGTTTAAACTGGCATGCCCAGTAATCATGAACAAGTGCTTTTTCCAATTAAGAATCTTCAGCTCTGTTCCCTTTAGGTATTTTATAAATAAAGAAGTTAGAATTCCATTAATAAGGAGATCAGTGAGCCCCAGTTTGCGGAACAACTTCTAGAAACATGACTGCGTGACTAGGGAGTATCCTTAGGTACTATCAGCTTAATGCATTACCCACTAATTATGCCTCTCAGTAACATGTTATTGTCCTTAGAGAGCAATCAAATACCTTAACTGGAAACCTTCTGCTCGTGTGTGTGTGAAAGGCCACAATGGTTTAAAATATGTAAGTATATGTAACATTTGCCTCTTAAAACAAATGACTTATCGGCAGGGACTTGCAAGCTGATTGTATAGGGGAGAAATCATTGACTAAACTTAGTTTTTCTCGAACTAAAAATAATGCTGAAACCTCAGGTGTACTTATGACTTATGGATTTTTCTAGCAAGTTTTTGGTCTTCTAAAAATAGTTAAAGATCCAAAACCTTTACACAATAGACCATTAGAAATCTCCACATCCCTTGCGGTTGTGATAGCCATGCATTACATCTTTCTTCTCTAAAGTTGGAAATATTTTTTTATTGTTGTTCAGTTACAGTTGTCCCTATATAGAGTACCATCTTTGTAGATTCATCCATTTCGTTACTCATTCTGCATTTAATTTTGCATTTATTTATTTTCAAATTGAAGGGATTATTATAAGCACACAGTGAAATAAGAGTAGAAAACAAAAATAAGTCTCCCTCTACCCCAAGCCCCCCCATTCCCCTCTCCAGAGTTGCATCTTCCCATCAAATTCATCCAATTTCTTATTCTCTTTACAGAAATAATCAATGCGCAGTCATACACACCTATGCATATGAGACTGGTCAGCACCTTGTTTTGTTTTGTTTTTTCCTCACCCAAGGACATTTTTTCATTGTGTTTAGAGAGAAAGAAAGTGGTGGCGGCGGGGTGGGGGAGAGTGAGAAGCATCGATCTGTCGCCTCCTGTACGTGCCCCAGCCACAGGTCAACCGCGCAGCCTTTGGGTGTGCAGCACCGTGCTCCAACCAGCTGGGCCACACTGGCTGGGAAGTGCCTTGTTTTTTACATAACAATATATCTTAGCAACTGCCCCATTACAGGGCGCAGAGAGCTGCCTGGTTCTGTTCTGCCTGGCTGCGAAGTCGAGTCTAGGGATGCACAAACATTTATTTGCCCAGGCTCTTACTGAAACAAATATAGGTTTTCAGTGGCTTTAAAAAAAAACATATTTACAGTAAATATCTTTACACATACATCACAGCATCACCATACCTATTAATACAGTGCAATGACTTCGTAGAAGGGAAGTTATCAAGTCAATAATTTTGTTCATACCAAGCAGAGTTACTGTGAGAATGTTATGGGATAATTCAGATAAAGTGCTTAATACAGGGTCTAATATATAGTAAGTGCTCTGTAAACATTATGCATTATTAGTAGGGCACCTACGGGCCTCAATGCCTACAGGCACAGCTGGATCCAGCAGCCTTAAGGCAACTCTCACAAAAAGAAAGGCAGGCGCTGGCCATTGGGAGTGTGGGCACCCTGGTGGCAGAGGCCCATGAGGAGAGCAATGGCGTCAGAGGAGAAGTGGGCAGAGCAGTGATAGTGCCTGCTCTAAAAGCACTCATTACATTGTTTCACTTTCCATAACGAGTGACATGACTGTCACTGGAAATGGTCTTACTGGACCTGGTAATTATGTTTTTGACTTAGGTATGTCATTCAGTCAAATGAACATTTTTGTTCTGCATGATATGAAACAGCTAGTAGAACCTAATGTTTTATTTTTTTAGTTGAACAGTTTGGCAAATTTTAGGTATTTCTGTATAAGCAGTTAAGGCAAACGAAGTTTGGGCCTTACTACTGAAGGCTATTCAGTAATATTTATTACTGAAATCAGGGCATTAAACTATCTTCTATGATGAGAAAGCCAACAGGCTAGAAACTGGTTTATAATCTCCAATATTAGGCATCTACACCTTTGGCATTAGAGCTGATGCATTGACTGCTAAGTGGTTCATGCCAAAGCAGGGGTCTCACAAATTGCACTTTCTAATTGGATTTTTCCCCCTTTTGTAACAAACAACTCTCTATCTCTATATTAGGAAAAACACTTCTTCCCTGCTGAGTGCTTAAAGGTTCAGCATTCAGGAAAGGAGGTAGATTTATTCCAGCTTTTTATTTTCACATATTGGAATAGTTTCTAGTATTTACGGAGCATTCAAAATGTGAAAGGTTCTGAAAACTAAGATACCTTGCTTCTTTTTTCTGTAGCTAACTGTGAGAGGAAAAGAAACCATTAGAACTAATTAGATATTTATCTGTATTTAAAGGAAGAAAAACTGTGTGACCTTTTTTTCAGAAAAAAATAAATCAAAGTATTTCACCTCCTTATCTACTATAATATCCATACTGAACTTCCCCAGTTACCCTGTGAGCCTAGCTTGGGCCTCTGTGTGTTCCTGGTTGTCCTGCCACGATATGCATAAAGGGTGTCTATTGTCCCATCTACTTTGGCGAGATTATCTGAATCTCAGAACACAGATCTTATTCATGGTCCTGGTTGCTGAGCTACTTCTGCTACTAGGCTGTTTGAAACATTTTGTGAACAGTTATTGTTTCTATTGACTTGGTGCTTGTCAGTAAACAACAATGGAAATCAATACCAGAAAGTGGGAGGAGCTTGAAGAGGACAAGGAGCGGGGTGTTTACCTGGGTGAGAGGCCGATGTGAACTGCACTGATCTTATTCCTTCCCTTCTTACTTTTTCTCAACTTTTCTTAAATCCTGCTTCTGTCTCCCTTGGCTTGCATTCTCATACCATGACCAAGTATTATGCACTGAATGTTTATGTCCTCCCCAAATTTTAAATTTGAAGCCCTCTGCCCCACGGTGACGGGATTAGGAGGTGGGGCCTTTGGAAGGTGATTGAAATTAGATGAGGTCATGAGAGTGGGAAGCCTTCATGAATGGGACGGATCCCTTTACAAGGAGTCGCTCATGCGCTTGGCTGTCCCTCTCTGCTCTCCGCTCCCTGAGGATGCAGAGAGATGGCCTCAGCAAAGCAGAAGAGGGCGTTCACCAGAGCTGGGCCATGCTGGCACCCTGATCCCTCCTTTCCAGCCTTCTGAACTGTGAGAAATAAATTTCTGTTTTTTATAATTCATCCAGGCTTTGACATTCTGTTGTGGCAGCCCAAGCAGACTAAGACACCACGAGAATTTCTTTCATCAAGGCCGTTGTTATTCACCTGAAAAGTAAATGTTCTTTCAATTTTACCACCTCTACTGACCCCTTCTTTACCTGCAAACATGTCCAGTTGACCGTTTAGCTACAGTGTTTGTCCTTGTTACCCTTTACAAATTTCTAGAATGAATGTTCTCTGCCCCTTTCCTCCACCTCTTCCTCACCCCACCCACTTGCTCCTTCCTCAGCCCTTGATGTCTGACCCCTGTCCCCACCACACAACTCTCAAACGCAGCCAACAGACCGATCACACTGCCTGGTTTAGCCTGCTCTCTGACCTTTTAGAATTTTTGACTGAACTATCCACTGCATTTTGACCTCTGTCCTCCCTTTCCAGTGGAATTGCTCTTGCATGAGACACCAGTGATCCCTTTCCATAACATCCATCCATAGTCATGCCTTCTCAGCTGGTGTCTTGGAAGTGTTTGGTTTAGTCTTTAATATAGTCAACTCCCTCCTCTCCCTTGTATTCCAAAATACAGACTACTCTAGGTTTTCCTCCTACTTCTCTGGTAACAGTTTCCCAGCCTTCATTATTATCTTGTCTTCCTTCACTTACCCCTTACATATTGATATTATTCAGGGGTCTATTTGAGGTCTTTTCCTGTTCTTTTCTTTCCTGGGCATGTGTGTGGTAAGCTTGTGCTCTTCTGAGCCTCTAGTTTTCCTTGATATAGTAATGGCTTCCAAGTTTATATCTCTAGACTGACCTTATCTCATACACATTAAACATATTTAACTACCTACTAGACATTATCCTTTAGACATAATCTCAAATTTAACATTGCAAGGCTGGATCTCTTCCTACCCCCTCATCAAATAAAATTAAACCATGCATGTGTGCACACACATACGCATAAACACACACTATCCCTAGCTATTGTTATGTTGTTTTTTTTAGTGAATAGTAACATCAACCA
The DNA here is from genome assembly GCA_004026545.1 of Mormoops blainvillei. NCBI lineage: Eukaryota > Metazoa > Chordata > Mammalia > Chiroptera > Mormoopidae > Mormoops > Mormoops blainvillei. The sequence goes on along the minus strand of PVJD01009268.1, from coordinate 51,376 downwards.
CCTGGTGGCCAAGAACGAACTAGATATTTCCCTTAACTCTGCTCTCCTACTCCTCCAGCCCATCAAAGCAATCGCTGAGTCTTCTGCCTATGCCTTTTCAGTGCAATCACATTGTTCAATCCACATGGATATTACGGAGGAGCAGGTCCTCTGAATCTCACTGTCCTGTTTTTCCCTCTTCTCTCTTTCCACATTGCTGCCCTCTAGCGCGATTTCTGCAAAATTAAAGTCTGATAGTTCCTCAGTTTAAAAACCATCAGCTGCTTCCTATGACACTTGAACAGAGTCCAAGCTCTTTAAGGCGACCATCAAGGCTCAGAATGATTAACCTTATTTTTCCAGCCTCCTTTCTTATAATTCTCCGTTGTGTGTTTTCTGCTCTAGTGTACCGGGTTCTCACTCAAAGCTGGACTTCACACCGTCTTGATTCCCTGCCTCCGTGATCTCCTGTCACTTAGAAGTCACATTCCTCTAGGATCCTTCTCTAACCCCCAAAGTCTAGGTAAGGTGTTTTGGAAATTTTCCAGTTGCCATAACACCCTGTGCCTCCCTCCTTTTTTTCATGGCAGTTATCACCTGGCAGGGGACTAGTGGGTTTACCTGTCCGTACTCCTCATTGGACGGTAAACTCTCTGTGATGTCAGAAGCATTGGCCTTGTTCATCTCTGTAGCCCCAGGACCTCACACAGTGCCTGGAATATAGTAGGTTTTTCCATAACAATTTGCTAAACATATGATTCCTAATTCTATGTGTTAGCCCTGGCTTATTTCTTATAATTTTACTGCCTATTGAGCATTTTAAACTCATTTTTAGCTAATTCCTTCACTTCAGTGCACCCCAAAACTGAACTCCTTTGCTTCCCAAACTCTAGACTTCCTTTCCTCCCCATGGCAACACTATTATTTCAACCCCCAGGGCTCCAAATGCTGGCATTGCCTCTGACTCTTCTCTTTCCCTTGCCGGCCAAGTAGGCGAGTTGTCAAGCCTGTAGATTCTACTTCTTCAGTCTCTCCAACTTCTCTCTTTTACTATGTCCACGTCCACCATCCTACTATAAGGATTTATTACACTGTGACTACATGAGTAAAATAGATGGTCTCATGGGTTTCTGTCTCCAATCTCCTTTCCAGTATATCCAATCAGATTAATTTCTGTATATATCTGATTATAGCACTTCCTTGTTCAAAATCTCCAGATTCCCTATTCTTTATTTAATTAAAATCCAAATATTCAGCCTGACTTTTAAGGCCTTTACTAACATGACCCCGATTTGCCTATTTATCTTTACTCCTTACTGTTTTCTTAGAAGAGTGTGACACTTCAGTCAAACCACACCATTGTACTGGCAAGTCCTGTACTTTTCTACCTGGGCACTTTTGTTCACCACCTCCTTTGTTAGTGGAATGACCTTCTTTCCATTTTTTTTTTCATGTTGGAAGCCTCCCCATGCATCAAATTTAATCATAGGGGTTGCCTCCGCCATAAAGCTTTCCCTGATTTCACTTGGTTAAATATAATCTCTCTCACTTTTAAACCTCCAGAGTTCTTCCTTTCTGTCATACAGCATGAATCAGTGCCCTGTCATTACTTGCCCTTTATTATAATTATATGACCCTAACACTCTTTTTTCTCTTCCTGTAAAATGATTGCAGATAGGGATGATGACTTACTTACTTTTGTTATAAACCCACTTCAGCACCAACTATAGTTACAAATATGCATCTATATATTTTTATCTATAGTTGTGTGTGTGCATACATACACACACATACCAGAATACACAAGGCATCCATCCCGCTGCTTTTTTTCACATATATTCATCAAGAAACATGCAGTGATACACTAATTATGGCTATATTTTTATATTCCCAAGGCATGTTAAGACATGTCTCACTCCTTCAGCTCATAGCCTTGTGTAAACTAATTAAGACTACAGACACTGCCGGGTCAGCTCTGTGCTCCCATGCATATCAGATTCCTTTTATTGAGTTGTACATACACTAACGGGGGCCTCTCCCGGGAGTCACCTGCATCTCTATGTCTCCTGGGGCTTCAGACAGATCCCAACTTCTGGGCAATTTCAGAGGGCATAGCCTTTCCTAGGTAGGATTCATGTTCACAATTTCAGATGAAGTTGCCATCCCTCTGGGACCTGGGAATGAGGGGAGGTTTTTCTTGACTTGAACAAAAGGGACCTCATGCCTGACTTGTTCCCCAGGGAGAACAAACATGGCCATGTTTGCCCTCACCAAGGCACATTTCAAACTGAAAAAGACTGGGCATATTCATCCTTTTCCTGTTTAGAGTAATGGGAAGCCCAGCTGGGGCAGTTACCAGGTTCACAAAGAAATGGGCAAAATTTTGGCAAGTCTTAGGGAGACCTAGCAACAAAGCTCACTTCCTCCATCCCCTTTCCCATCCATTTGAAATGCAGGTTGCTTTAAAGCAGCATGAAATCCCTGGGAACTTCTTGTGCCCTTTCAACAGATCAGCTCTCTGAAGGGAGATGACTCACCCTCCTTTGTCCCTGAAAGCCAGAGCCAACACTGGCTACTGCAGTCTTGGCTTCACAAAAGAACAACTTACCCCAGGTCCCCTCACTGACTCCAATCAGTCTCCTTGCTGCTTCGAATGACCTCAAAGAGGGTGTGTGTGTGTGTACTCTAATTATCACCGCTCTTCTGGAAATACCTATTTGATGGCTTGTATGTGGAAATGTGCCCATTCACAAATGGGCACCTCTACTTGCCAAGTAGAAGAAGCCAATGCAAATGAAAGAACTCTTCTTCCTTTGCAGTGAGTGAACTTCTTTTGCAATGGGGGAGATCAGCTCTGGCTAATTATGAACTGGTTCTGCTGACTCTCAGTAATTTGTTAATTAATTTGGGAACTGCTTGCTTTCTGTGGTTCAGTAGAAAAGATTTAAAAGTGTATTATACTCATATATATAATTACACATGTATATATGATTATATTCATATAATTATATATATGATATAAATATGCATATATAATTTTCAAAAAATAAAATGCATCTGATGACTCTGTGTTGGTCTATACCCCAGTCCTGAGTTAGCCTGGAGAGGACTGACGGAAAATTGAGACCTGGACACATTCGATCGCCTGATGGATGGGAGAAGTCACACAGCCATGTTGCCTCATTTTTCTTAGAAGGAGGAGGGGCTATACCTCTGCCCAGAGAAAATGAATCACAGGGTCAGAGGCCAAAGGTCATAAGTCTATCACGCTTTATGACTTGTAGTTGACAGTTATTTCTTTTGGAGGGAGAAGCAGGAGAAACACTGTGCTTATTCTCTTTCTCACATGCTCTCTCTCTCTGAATTTAATTTCCCTGTTACATTCAATCCCGAAACATTGCTTTCTCTGTGTTTCTATTATTTATTCTTCCCTATCTTATTCCTTCTTACTATTGTTTGCTCCAGCATCCTATTTACCTTTTCCCAGTTGTGTTATTATTGTTTTATTTGTTTCAGACAGCTTTTTATCCTTCTCTGGGAACTTACTGACACCTTGCTTATTGACAAATTCCTGCCTCCTTGAACAAATGCTGAATTAAATTATAGAGATAAACTCTTTACACTCTTATATTTTTTCTATTATTAAGTTTATTTTCTTAATGTTATATTTATTTTTTATTTCTGCACTTTAGTTTGGTTTAGATAAAGGGATATAGACAGAAGGGGAACAATAGCTATACTATCTTTCTTTTTTCACATTTCTTTCCAATTCTTGCTTCCCATTTTATTAAAAAATATAAAAGGCTTAGAGGAAAATTAGGCTACAACAACCATTATAGGTTTCTCAGCAAATTTAAGAATAAAACGAGCCTCAGTACATGCATCTACGTAATTTACTTGGAAGGACATATTTCTGAACATTAATGGAAAGTTGTCTATTTGGGTTGTTTAAACAATAAAGGGAATGACAGTCAGAGTAGAGCAGCAGAATTTAACAGACCTCACACACACTTCAAGAAACTAACAACTTAAAAAATGACTCTCGAAGAGATATAAAGGAAATCAGAGGTAGAATGTTACAGATGCATTCGGGATGAGTCAGGTGCCCCCCACATCCACCGCAATGCTCAGAGACTGCCAACTCCTGGGTGGAGTTCTGCGTCTAGTCTCCAGCACAATTTCTGAACCGGTGTGTGCCCAATGAATCAATGACTGGATGGGATTATCAAAGACTTATGAAAATGGGGCTCCTGTGCAGCGTTGTTCTGGCTCTTATCTTTATCAAGCTGTACCCAGAGTCATACGTCCTATGGTCCTGCATGTGTGCTGTGTTTTCTCACATCAGGTTTCACACCCTGTTCTTTCTGACTGAAGCAGACTGTGTTCTCCACCCACCTTCACTTATTTGCTCCATTTAGTGTTCAGTTTCAGTGACTTCCTTAGGGAGCTGGGTGAGGTATAGCAACACGTAACATGCATGGTAGTCTATTGGAATTGTATATGTGACTTCTCTGTACCTCTCTCTAGTCTAAAAGCTTCTTGTAGGTAAAAAGTTTTACATATCTCCATATTCTCAGTGTCTGACCCAGAGCACAAGGCAGAATAGAAGCTCAATAACTTGTTTGTTGAACTAATAATAAATGGATGAGCTCCAATCACAATGAACAGAAATAGAAAGAGAGAGAAGCAAATAATGGTGAGAAGGGATGTACCACTGGCGACAGCTCATCTGTGCTACCTTAAGACTACAAAGCACAATATTATCAGAAAATTGCATTGATTTTGATTCTAGTCTCATCTCATGTGCACTACCTGATTGGAGATGTCTGCTGTTCTGAGAGAAGGAAGTAATGAGATTGGTGAGGCTAGAGTGCTTAGTTGGATTACAAATGACTGGAAGGGACATGACAAGCTCTGTGTGGGGGCATTATCCTGACCATGAATGGAAGACAATTTGGTGGGTGCCCCGCCCTATCTGCTGGAACTTATTTCCCACTGACCTCAGATACATTCCTTTTCCTCCAGATAGAGCTATATTTTTATCAACTGCATAAAAATACCCTGTTAATTTCTACTTCACTGCCTTATCTCACAATGTCCCTCTTTTTCGTTTTGTTCTTTTTCCTTTCTTTGTTTATGAAATCTGATCCTTCAAGGATTAATTCAAGTTTCTCTGCCTCCAAGCTAATCTAACACTTCCAAGCTAATCCAAGCCTGTCATCTTCAGAACACCTGGAATATTGCCACCTATATTATACAACCGATGTGGGATATAATTTTGAATAGCATTGTACTGTTTACTACTTTATCCATTCATTTTGATTCCCAACCAAACTATAAACTATTTCAATGCAGGGACAGAATTTATATTTGTTGTAATTCTTCAAAGAACTTGGCCTGATAACTTGCTATTTACTCAATGAATACTTGCTGACTGAGGAAAATGGGTTTGTAGATAATTTTTAAAAAATAGATGCTTATGAAGTAACATGTCTTCAAACAGCAATCTAATTGTCCTCCCCAAATTTTTGCCTTTGTCATAAAGTTTGGGGCATCCTGGTTCTGTAATTTTAAAATGTATATATGTATAAATGTAGTTATATATTTAAGATAGAGATTTAGAAATACCTATCTCACTGCTTTATTGTAAACTTTCTATTCAAGAAGTTCTTACACTTGTATGCTTCTTTTCTCTTATTCATTCCTAAGAGGGTATGATAAATAGTTGTTTGCTGCCCTTTGAATAATAGACTGTGACAAATGATATTTTGGGTTTTCTCCTTTCTTCTGGTTTTCTTGGCTAAACCTTAGCTCCTTTAGACATTTAAATGCCTCAAGCAGATGCTGAATAATATTACTTGGTGGCTGGGCATAATTTATAGTGTTTATTTCTGTAAGTCGATGAAAATAGAAGCATTATGTATTTTTAAAGCTTTTCTTTCACATATGATATGCTTTATAGGGAGTGAGGATTTGGATGAATGGATGGATGAATGAAGCTAATGTCCTCATTTTAGTCTCATCTAAAAAGAGGGAAAACACAGGAAACATCAGGATGGAAGCAAAATTGCATAAGATGCAATTTTACTATTAACTCAGACCTTTCTTATGCCAGATGGTGTTAGAGGAAAGCTTTTGTTTTCTTGATGATGGGCATCTTCTTTTAATTTTGTTAGCCAGACATGTTTCCTGTCTTCTTGACATTCACAGACACTGTGGTCTTCTTTCACATACCTTAGATACAGCAGCTGGTTTGGCATTTCTAGGCATTGTGTGCCCTTCTGATTGGTTTCTGGAAGGGGAAATTATGCTTCTGTTGAACTGTTCAAAACTTCAAGGATTCAGATAACTACACATGCTACCATAATACCCTGTAATACACTCACCACATTAACATTTCATTTATTTTGCTGTCTTTCTGAAACCCATGCTATGCACTCCAAGTTATCAGGAACCCTTTCTGATTTATCTTTCTTCTTTAGCCTGGCATATAGCAGATGCCCACTATGTATTTCCTGAGTACATGAACAAATGAAGACCAACAAATTCATATCTACTTAGATATTTCAAGGAAGTCTTCGTACTTTCTGGAGCCACGTAGGACAGAGGGAACATTTATTATAAATAGATGCTTATGCTATGCTGGGAGCAAAGCAGAAATTACCTCAATTTATTCTTTCAAGAAATTCATGAGCTATCCTCTTATTTATTACCTATTGGTTATTTACTCATGTGACATGCACTATGCTCTGTCTTTTAAAACATTCATCATTTAATATATATATATTTTAAAATTTGAATTTTTATTTAAAATCAGTTTGCCTTCAATATTATTTTTGTATTCATTTCAGATGTATAGCACTGGGTTAGACAATCATATGCTTTACAAAGTGTTCCCCCCAATATTTCCAGTATCCGTCTGGTACCATAAATAGTTAGCACAATATTATTGACTATATCTCCTATGCAGTACTTTACATCCCTGTGACTACTTTGTAACTACTAATTTATACTTCTTAATCCCCTGACCCGTTTCATTTAAAATTTTTAATGACCCTATGATGCAGGTATACTGTTCCCATTTTTAACATAACAAAATTGAGGCTCAAAGAGGATATAAAGGAATTTAATCCATATCTAACTCCCAAACCCAAATATTTCCTACTTTACCTTCTTTACTGGGAGACAAAGTGGTTGGGACAAATAGGTTATTATGTGGCTTTGCTTTGTCTTTGTTTTTCCTCTAATATCTGTCTACCACCTTTTCCCTGTGTGTATTATATTGCATTAACTCTCTTCTAAATAAGAAGAACTTCTTATTCACTATCAAATATAGAGAAAACCTATTGGCCATCTTGTAGGCTGCTAGACCAATGTGAAGTCTACAAATACATTCTTTGGGATAAAATCCTTGGTCCAATCAGGTGTGACCATATTCTTAAAGTAACATTTTGAGGAAGCTTGGCCACCTTTGCATAAACACCTACCTTGGCATCATTTCCCAGAGGGGGCCCATGGATCTGGCCATTGTTCTGAATTTCATGAATGATCCAGTCACATATAGAAGATGCTTTCAGAGGTATGATACCTTCATCAGTAGAGTAATTTTCAGCACAGTTTACTAAAGCTGTATCAAATTTTAATTGAATCTCATAGATTTAATATAATGAGCTGTAGTATACTAATTCCACTATTACATCCAATATAGCTGCACAATATTATATGTAACCAAATGTGTGTGTGTGTGTGTGTGTGTGTGTGTAAAGAGGGGGCATTTGGATATGGGAGCAGGGTAGTAGACTGCAAACATTATTTTAACTTTGATTTTGTACCATAATAGACAAGTCTTAGCACTGCCTCTCAGGAAAGGTATGAGAGTAAAGAAAGGAAAAGTAATTAAATAAGCCATGCTAGTAAAACTATATCCTGAGATGGATGAAGTCAGTTAATTCAACTCTCTAACCCATAGGGAATGCCATTTTCATTGTCAACAGTGAGTATCAACTATCCTTAAAAGACTAGAGTGGGAAATTCAAGTTGGTAGAGGAGTAAGAGGAAGCTACACAAAATTCCCCCCAAGACAAATGTGGAATTACAACTAAATTGTAGACAAATCATTCAGAATAGCCAACTGTATACTAGTGGAAGAGAAGCCTTACAACCAAGAACAGACAGAAGAAAACACTTCTCACAACAAGACTGGTAGGCAGCATGCAGGAGGCACTAGAGGGCTGGATGGGCTCCCACGGGCAACAGCTGAAGTTCTGGAGGGATATTTCAGCAGCCAGACAGTTACCCCTGAGAAGTGAGGGGTCTAAACTACAAGCTGGGCTCCCCACCCTACAGCACCAGAGCTGGAAAGGAACCCAGATAACATCCAGCTGTGAAAATCAGCAGGGTTTCTGTCTGCCAGAGAGAGATGGATGGAGAAGCAGAGAGCCCCTTAAAGGGCCAATGCACAGACTTTTGTTTGCAGCCACTTACCCTGGGCTCCAGAAGAGGGAGGGCAAAGTGGACTGGAGATGCTTGAGGAGAGTCTGTTGCTGGTGGATCTAGGGAGAGAACTGAAGGAACAGCCATGAGGATCCCCGTGCTGAGTCATTCCCTATACTGCAGAAGCCATCTTTCTCAGGCAGGGCACTCCTCTCCAAGTGGCATCAGCCTGAGGAGAAGCAATAGCCCACCCACAGGACTTATTCTGCCCCACCCCCGTGGAGCTTAAACCAGACTACTGATTACAACTTGATTAGATCAAGAATTGATTAGCTTGGTAGATGATTAGTTTAACATCCAAGGAGGAAAATACAAAGAAGCAGCCAAAATGGGAAGACAAAGAAAAAGACTCCAAATGAAAGAACAAGAGAATGCTCCTGAAGAACCAGATGAAATGGAGGCAAGTTATTTATCAGATAGAGAGTTTAAAGTAAGGATTATAAGGATACTCAACAGCATGAAAAAAGACAAACCATAAAAAAGGACCAGTCAGAAATAAAGAATGTGATATCTGACATAAATAATACACTGGAAGGAATAAACAGTAGGTTAGCTGAAGCAGAGGATAGAATCAGTGTGTTGGAAGACAAGGTAGGAAAAGAAAAACACCCAGGCAGAGCAGGAAAAAGAAGAAAGAATTTTTTAAAAAATGAGGAGAGCTTAAGAAATGTTTTGAACAGCATGAAAGATAATGCCCACATCATAGAAATATCAGAAGGAAAAGAGACTGAGCAAAGAATTGAGAACCTATTTGAAGAAAAAATGACTGAAAACTTCCCTAATATGGTGAAGGAAAAAGTCACACTGTCCGTAAAGCTCAGAGAGTTTCAAACAAGTGGACCCAAGGAGGCCTACACCAAGACACATTATGATTAAAATGACAAGGCTTAAAGACAAGGGGGGAATCTTAAAAGCCACAAGAGAAAAATAGGTAGTTACTTATAAGGGAGCACCAATTAGACTGGCATCTGATTACTCAACAGAAGCACTTCAGGCCAGAAGGGAGTAGTGCGAAATATTCAAGGTGATGATAAGCAAGGACTTACATACAAGGAAGGCTACCTTACTCGGCAAGGCTCTCATTTAAAATCAAACCTGAAATAAGGATCTTCCCAGACAGGAAAAGGCTAAAGGAGTTTGTTAACACTAAGCCAATACTGCAACAAATGTTAAAGGGCTTGCTTTAAGAAGAAGTAGAAAAGGAGAAAGAAAAAAAGAACATAAGAAAACAGTCTAAAAATAAAAGCACTACATAGGTATCTACCAATAATACCTTAAATGTAAATGGCCTAAATGTTCTGACCAAAATACAGAGAGTAGTTGAATGGGTAAGAAAACAAGACCCATATATTTGCTGCCTCCAAGAGACCCATCTCGGATCAAAAGATGCACACAGACTAAAAGTAAAGGGTTGGAAAAAAGTATTTCATGCAAATGGAAAAGAAAAAAAAGCTGGGTAGCAGTACTTATATCCAACTAAATAGACTTTAAAACCAAGGCTATAATAAGAGACACAGAAGGACACTACATAATGATAAAGGAAACAATTCAACAAGAAGATATAATCCTTGCAAACATTTACACACCCAACATAGGAGCACCTAAAGATGTAAAGCAAATCATGATGGATGTAAAGGGAGAGACTGACAGAAATACATTAATCGGGAATATTAACACCCCACTGACTTCAATGGATAGATCTTCCAGGTTGAAAATCAACGAGGAGACAGCAGCCTTAAACGACACACTAGATCAAATGGATTTAATTGATATGTTCAGAGCATTTCACCCCAAAGCAGCAGAATACATATACTTTTCAAGTGCACATGAAATGTTTTCCAGGATAGACCACATATTAGAGCACAAAAAAAGTCTCAATAAATTTAAGAAGATTGAAATCATATCAAGCATGTTCTCTGACAACAATGCTCGGAAACTAGAAATCAGCTACAAGAAGAAACTACTGAAACATGAAAGCTAAATAACATGTTATTAAACAACAAATGGGTCAACAATGAGATCAAGGAAGAAATCAAAATATACCTGAAACAAAGGAAAATGAGGACACAACAATCCAAAATCTGTGGGACACTGGGAAAGCAACTCTAAGAGGGAAATTCATAGCATTACAGGCCTATCTCAAAAAACAAGAAAAAAATCCCCACAAATAAACAATCTAACTTCACACTTAAAGGAACTTGAAAAGAACAACAAATGAAGCACCAAGTAAGTAGAAGGAAGGAAATAATAAAGATCAGAGCAGAAATAAATGAAGTAGAGCCTAAAATCAAACATTCCAAGAAAACTAATACCTTTCCTCCTCAAACTATTTCATAAAATTTAAGAGGAGGGAAGGCTCTCAGACTCATTCTATGAGGCCAGCTTTATCCTAATTCTAAAACCAGATAAAGACAATGCAAAGAAATAAAATATACGCCAATATCCCTGATGAACACAGATGCTAAAATTCTCAACAAAATATTAGCAAACTGAATAAAACAATGCATCAAAAAGTTCATACACCATGGTCAAGTGGGATTTATTTCAAGTATGCAAGGCTGGTACAACATTCACAGATCAATATATGTGGTTCACCACATAAGCAAAATGAAGGATAAAAACTACATGATCGTATCAATAGATACAGAAAGAGCTTTTGATAAAATCCAACATCCATTTATGATCAAAACTCTCAGCCATGTGGGACTAGAGGAATCATACCTAAACATAATAAAGGCCATATATGACAAAACCACTGCCAGTATCACACTCAACAGGCAGGAACTACAAGTGTTCCCCTTAAGATCTGTAACAAGACAGGGATATCCACTTTCAACTCTTATTCAACATAGTACTGGACATCCTAGCCACAGTAGTTGGACAAGAAGAAGAAATAAAAGGCATCGAAACTGGAAAGGAAGAAGTATGACTGTCTTTATCTGCAGATGATGTGATAATGTTCATAGAGAACCCCTAAGATTCCACCGAGAAACTGTAGAACTGATAAACGAATTCAGCAAAGTAGCAGGATACAAGTTAAAGTCCAGTAATCAGTTGTATTTTTATATGCTAATAACAAACTAACAGGAAAGGAAATTAAGAAAAGAATACCATTTGCAATTGCTACAAAAAGAATAAAATACCTGGGAATAAAACTAACCAGGAATGTACACAGAAAATTATAAGACACTGAAGAAAGAAACTGAAGAAGATACAAATAAGTGGGAGCACATGCTCTGTTCATGGACAGGAAGAATTAACATCATTAAAATGCCCATACTACCCAAAGCAATCTACAGATTCAACACAATTCCTACCAAGATTCCAATGATGTATTTCACAGAACTAGAACAAATATTTCAAAAATTTATATGGAACCACAAAAGGCCCTGAATAAATAGCCACAACAATCTTGAGAAAGAAGAACAAAGTTGGAGGAATTGCATTACCTAACATGAAACTATGTTATAAGGCCACAGTAATGAAAACAGCATGGCACTGGCATAAAAACAAGCACAAACATCAGTGGAACAGAATAGAGAGCCCAGAAATAAACCCACACCTTTATAGTCATTAATATTCCACAGAAGAAGAAAGCACATACAATGAGCTAAAGATAATTTATTGAATAAATGGTGTTGGGGAAACTGGATAGATATGTGCAGAAAAATGAAAGTAGACCACCTTCTTACACCACACACAAGAATAAATTCAAAATGGATCAAAGACTTAAATGTTAGAGCCCAAACCACAAAAATTATAGGAGAAAACATAGGCAGCAAAATTTTGGATATTACTTGTAGAATTTTTTTAAATCAGATATATGTCCCCAGGCAAGGGAAACAAAAGAAAAATTAACAAATGGGACTACATCAAACAGAAAAGATTTTGCACAGCAAAGGAAAACATCAGCAAAATAAAGACAACACACAGAATGGGAGAACATATTTGCTGATACATCTGATAAGGGGTTAAAATCCAAAATTTATAAGGTACTTATAAAACTCAACACTAAAAGAACAAACAACCCAATTAAAAAATGGGCAAAGGACCTGAATAGACATTTCTCCAAAGAGGACATATAAATGGCCAATAGACATATGAAAAGATGCTCAGTGTTTTCACTAATCATCAGAGAAATGCAAATTAAAACCACACAATGAGATACCATCTCACATCTGTTGGAATGGCTATCATCAATAAATCAAGAAATGACAAGTGCTGGCGAGGATGTGGAGACAGGGGAACTCTTTTGCACTGTTGGTGGGAATGCAGACTGGAGCAGCCATTATAGAAAGCAGTGTGGATATACCGCAAAAAATTAAAAATGGATCTGCCTTTTGTCCCAGTAATCCCACTTCTGGAAATATATCTGAAGGAACTCAAAACACTAATTTAAAAGAACATAAGCACCCCTATGTTCATATCAGTGTTATTTACAATCGCCAAGATAGGGAAGCAGCCCAAGTGTCCATCAATAGATAAGTGGATAAAACAACTATGGGACATTTACACAATGGAATTCTATTTGACTATAAAAATGGAGAATATTTTACCTTTTGTGACAGTATGGATGGACCTAAAGAACATTATGCTAAGGGAAAAAACCCAGTCAGAGAAAGACAAACACTATATGATTTCTCTCATATGTGGAACCTAGTAAACGAACTCAACTAACAAGCAAAATGGAGACAGACTCACAGGAGAGCAGATGACAGCTAGTCAGGGGTGAGGGGTTATGAGGTAGAGTAATTGAGCAAAAATGAAAAAGGATCCATGGACATGGACAACAGTATTGATTGCTGGAGGGGTCATGGTATAAGGGGACTGAATGGTAATGGAAAAAAATACAATAAAGATTAAACTAAAAAAAAAAAAAAAAACAACAGAAACAAACTCATAGATACAGAGAGCATTTTGATGTTTGCCTGATGGGAGGAGGCTTGGGTCAATGGGTGAAAAGGGGAAGGAATTAAGATGTACAATTTGCCAGCTATAAAAAGTCACAGGGATGTAAATACAGCATAGGGAATATAGTCAATTATACTGTAATAACTATGTAGTGTGTCTGTTGCATACTAGCTTATCAGGGTAGTCATTTTGTAAGTAATATAAACGTTTAATCACCATGTTTACACCAGAATAATATAACACTGTATGTCAATGTTAATTAAAAAATTTTCAATATTAAAAATATAAAAAAATTAAACATTAAAAAAGGCTAGATTAGGAGATTATCATTCTTCATTTTGCAATGATGAGTACTGAGATGGGAGGAATTAAAACTATTATTGTAGAAAGGGCAGGAGTAAGGTATACTCCCCTAATAGCAAAGTATCAGACTTAAAGGTACCTCTCCAACCCGAGAGATGGGTTTGTGTCTGTGGCGTTTAGCCAGGCAGGGATGAAATGTGAATTGGACTTCTTGTCATGAGGCCTGGATTTTTGTCCAGGTTCCATCATTAACTAGCTATGTACCCCTGAGCTGTACCGATTTCCCATCTGTAAAATGAAGGGGAAGGACAAATCCTACATTCTTTTCCAGCAATAAATTACATGCTCCTACGGAAAGTATTTACTTAGACAGTGGATCAAATGCAGAATGTTACCCTAGGTTGAATTGATGAAAAATAAAGCTAATTTTCAGGGATGTGGATTTCAAGTTTTCTATCATATTCCTTACTAAAAATTATGTCTTTATTATATCTTCCCCATAGGCTTTACTCCACATCTTGTCTGAGCCCAACATTTTTCTTTATAAGATCACCTGTGCTTGTTCCAGGTCCCTGCCGCAAACTCATTGCTGGGCTAGAGAGGTGTTAACATTCACAAAGACAATACCAAGGCTATTGCGGACCTTATACAGGTTGTGGACTGCACTGGAGCACCCGACTGAAGAAGTGAGCAGGACCGCAAGCAGTGTGCCTCTGTGGGCTGCACTCAGCTGAAGGCATGCAGGCTTTTAAAAAATTCACTCTAATGTGTAGCCTGAGTTTAGGGTGTCCTGGGAGGTGGGATTCACCCATTTGTCCCATGATCGGATAAGGTCAGAGCTACACCAACACTATGTGACCACCCACCTGTTCCTCAGTGCCCAATGTACATCACAACGCTAATTACAAGAAATTCTTTCTGTAGAGCTAAAAAGGAATGATACGTGTTAGTTCCACTTAAGGGGGCAAACACTCCAAGCAACTCAGATTAAATTTTTACATTAGCTTATACTATTGGAATAACAGTACATTATTACAGGAGGACACATTTTTGTTTAAAAATTTGTTGGTCAAAATTTCCTCATGGCTAACGTACGTTGAATTCCTGCTGAATGATCTCAAAGGAATAAAACAGATTACATATACTACATTAAGCCTTAGCATGCATAATATAGTCAAAAGTAGATTGAAACACTCTCCACAGGTGCCATGCCTTGCAGAGAAAGGAAAATCTCATGAAACACTTGTTGATAGGCTTCTCCCTCATGAAATAATTGATAGACTTTTCTGTAGCTACTCCGCAACCTATTTGTGGTTTGGATTGCAAATGTGATGTGTAAGGCTGCCCTAGAATTTCACGGAAAATGTAAATTGTCCCAGCTCCTTTCCAAATCAAATCAGACTGAGAATGGCTCCCACAGCTCTCCCTTGAACCATAAGATGTTCCCATTAGTGCCAATTAAAGCTGAGACCCTGGCAGTCTGTATGCGTGATTCATTAATGAGAAACCTCATTTACAGCAGAGAAAGCGATGCGAGGGAGCAGCTGTAATAATTCCTCACCTCCTGTACAAGGACCCACGCCCTGAAAAATGCTGACCTCTCACCACGGATAAGCTTCCCTCCCTCTGGCCTATGGCCGTGCGTGCTCAGGGGACAGTGGACAATGGCAACTACGCTAGTGAAATCCTGCCTGATATCCCAGGTACCATGCTTACTTGAGACCAAATGTGACCATGACTCTAACCCCCCCCTTCTCAAATGAAATTTCTAATTCAATTACGGTTGGTACAGAGAAGCTGAGACCTCTATTACTCTGCAGTACATTGCTTCTCCACAAGGTACCCACTTCATCGCCACCCTCTAAATCTGCAGAATATCCTGTTAGTTTCATTGCAAGCATGAACTCAGTAATCAAACTGGCTGAACTAATTTATAACTCTGCTCTGTGTCAGAGATGCCGATTTTTGCTATATATATTTACTATATATATATATTTATATAAATATAGTAAATATATATACAATATATTTATATATTTATATATATATAAATATATATATATATTTCATGGCTATGAGTCCATGTACCTGCAATTTTCAACAGGTGTCACGTGGCACACTGATGTGCAGCAAGTTTTAAAACAGGCAATACCAGACTATTTAGTCAGGGGCACTGATCTCTTTTTCCTTAGATTGTCAAATGGAAAAAACGACAACAGCCTTGTAAAGGGGTCAGTGCCCGTGACTAAATAGTGAGGTATTACATGTTTTAAAAATTCTTGCAGCAGGCCAGTGTGCCATGTAACACTGGTTGAAAATTCTTCCTGTATACCATAGTTATTATTAAATGCTAATAGCTGAGACACCATTTTTTTCCTACACAGCTGCTTCCTTCCTTTTTTTCTAACCTAAATAGGGGTACAAACAAGAAGTGACTGGGATGCTGGGTGCCAGCCACACTTTCCCAAATTGTCACAGAAGAGAGAAGGGGTCCCCAGATTCAAGAAGTCAAGTAACAGTAACACTCTTCAAAATGGAAAAGGGGCCCTCTCTGCCTTGGAGGGAACAACACTCGAGGTCCACAATCTTTTATGCATGAACTTGGCATGTGTCTTTCTCCCCACTCATCTTTCCTGCTCCCAGAGGTGAACGTGAGACAGAATTGTTTCAAAGCCTGCTTCGTTTAAAGCAGCATCACATGCTAAACAAAAATCTTTAAGTTTTAATTTTCCCTTATTTCAAGTGGGAACTGAGTTGAAATAAATTTTGTACTTTCTACAAAAAATAGTGTAAGTAACATTGAAAGGGGTGTATGCATGCCATTTAAGAGAATCAATTGTTTTTCAAGCACCATTAAGCCTTTTAGAGAGAGTACATTTGATCAATGCCCCAGCTGAGCTATTAACTAGCATGTGCCCTAAGACAAGTCCCTAAGCCTCTACAAGCCTCAGTCTGCTCATCTGTAAAATGAGAGCATTAGATTAGATTTTCTCTCTGGATCTTTATAGCTCCAAGGGGCTGTGGTTCAATATGTTAATTGAAAATGACTCTTACCTAGGTGATAAAAATCAGTGGCCCAAAACACTTGTGGAATAAAGACTATTTCCAGTTGTTTTTTTTTTTTTTTTCCTTCTGGATGAAGATAGAAACAGCAATTTTACCTGGGGCCTCGGGGGCTACTTGCTGGTACTCAGGCTTTCTGAATAAGTTGAGATGCATTAATTGGCTATCTTCTGGGTCTAAACTGCCTCTAAATTAATTGGGGATTTTATATTCTCCCTGCGAGATCCAGGGATGGCTATGTACTCAAAAGAAGTTATAGTTAAACAAGGAGACATAGTTCTGCTCCCTGGAGTGCTCTAACTAGAGCAAACCTCAGCCCTGCTCAAGCCTCTGGTAATTTTCTAGTGGATGGAGGGACCAAAAATTACTCAGGCAGATTACACATCCCTGAGAATGTTTAAATTTTATATATCTCATAGTGTCAAGGTGATGTCAAATAAACTGCATTAACTATACTAATATTTATTATTAACCATCCATACTCAACACTGCAAAGGTTATTCATGAGGCTATATGTCCTTTTTATGTTGGTGACTTGTCTTTATGTTAAATACTATATATTAATAGATGGAAGGATTCAGTGACTACGATGCTGTTTATTTTCATAAGATTATGTAGTTGAATTAAGCAAAGATTCATAATACCACTTTGGTCCTTTCAGAGCAAAGCAAAAGCCCATGGACTTATGGACAGAAGTTTCACATGGCTAAATGTGTCCTTATAAACCTCTATTGAAAAGAATGATAGGACGTTAGATTTGTTCCCTCAATGGCTGTATCAGTAGATTAAGTGCTATAATTTCATTTCTTGTGAAAGTATTCAGATAACCTCTCACACAGAATTATAGCTTCTATTAAAAATGTATATTCTGTCCCAGAGTCTTTTTTTCTCTCTGATTTTAATATGAAACAATTCAGAGTTATATCAGTGCACTGGGAAAGAATTAGTATTATCCTTGTGAGCATCTTTAGGGGGCCTGATTAATACAAGAATCACTTCCTTCTGACTAATGATAGTACAGGCTGCAGGAGCCTTCCCCAAACAATTGTGCAATTCAAGTTCTTTGTGTCGGGTGTGTTTTTGACAGACTAGTTAATAGAGCCTACTGAAGAAAAGTATTACTCTCAAAATCAAACACAAAACAACCTCTAAGGAAATTCTCAAACCCGATAAGTAGGCTAGACTTAAAATATCAAGCTCACCTATGACACACTCTTGCCTCAACAGAGATGTTGAATACAAAAAGAGGAGGTTATACAGGAGAGTATGAATGACAACAAAAGTTCACGTATTATAGTACAAAGGGAGAAAAGTAGGTGAAGTAAAAAAATTCTTAAAACATTTAAAAATCTTAAATTCTTATTTTACATGATAATACAAGAAATAAAAGTTACCATGTGTTGAATAGTTACTGAATGCTATAAAATTTTCTGAGTTATTTACATATATTAAATAATTTAATCCTTATATAAACTTTAAATGCAATTATTAGAATTATAATATGTAAATAGTTTGTCTCATGCTTATTTACTTAATATTATTTTGTTTCCATTTTTCTAGATCATTATTTTTCAAATTGATTTTTCAAAGCTGTTAACATCATGTGGGGAATCTATGAATTTATTCATTCATTCCAATATGCAAAATTGGCTTGGAAATTATCCCTTTGGCAATAAAGGGCAGAGAAGATTCAGAAGATATAATAAGACAAGTGATGAGTACAAATTTTATGGTGTAGTTTCTTAATGGTTTCAATTGGATAAGAGCTCTTTTCTTTGAAAGGTTTTTAGTTATGTTTGTTACTGCGCCAAAATGGTTAGTGGTAGATTTGGCACCTCTCATGGACCGTATCTTGTGTGTCCCCTGCCCCAATTCATATGGTGAAGTCCTAACTTTCATTGCCTCAAAATGTGACTGCATTTGGCAATAGGGCCTTCGAAGGTGTGATTAAGTTAAAGTGGGGCCTGAGGGTGGGCTCCAATTCAATTTGACTGACGTCCTTATGGAGTGAGAAAATTTGAACAGAAAGGCAGACACGGAGGCACGTGTACCTGTACAGAGGGACATGCGAAAGAAGAGGCAGCAAGTGAGTGGCCACCTGCAGGCCCAAGAGAGTGGCGTCAGAAGAAGCCAGCTCTCCTGACACCTTGATCTTGGACGTCCAGGCTCTCGTGCTGTGAAAAAGCAGGATTCAGTTGGTTAAGCCACCCAGTCTGTGGAATTCTGATAGGGCAGCATGAGCAGACTAATGCAGTGCCATGGAGCAAAAGTACAGATGTTAGCTGTCTTCAATTTCGACATTTCCCTTCTAATTAACTCAGAAATTTACATTGAGGAAAACCATATGTCTCAATAAGTCCTTAGGACACGTGTCTTAAAAGTGGTTAAAGTCACAGACCCAGACCCTATTTCCATAACTAATTTGGAAATTCCAAATTGTGGAAATGAATTCCACAGCCCTGGTTGTCAATGAAAAGACTGAAAGTTTATAGGGAATGTGTAGCAAAAGATGAGTGATTTTCACAAAAGAAGAATGAGCAGCATTCAGTCTTATTGTCCTGGGAGCTCCTGGACACTGGCATCCCACAGCCGTTGACACCATTTGGCCCAGCCACAGCGTGGCCCAGAGCAGTCACACCACAGAGAATAACCTTTCAATGGTCCTGCCTTTCTGTGGCAGAGTTGGGCCTTGAGGCAAGTTCTCCTGATGCCCAGTCTTTAATTTTCAGTGCCTGGGCTTAAACAATTTTAGAATGCTTTGACATTTGAGGATTTATTAAATACTCACTACATGACTGGTAAGTGCTGTGCTTGGGGTAGTGGGAGAAGGACCTCAAATAGTATTGACACTTAGTAGAACTCACTCCTTTTCTGGAAGGGAACCAAAGTCCCAAATAACTAAGATTTGTGATTTTGCCACGTTATTATGCCGGGTGTTCTAATGCATCCTGGGAAGTAGGGCCTATTTTTAAATGGTATCTTCAAAATATTTGTCACAGCCCTTTATGACAATGCCTTGATTAAAAACTTCACAAAATATAAAAGCATATGCTATCATTTTTAAACACAGAAGAGATATAGTCAGTCACACGTTCCTACACACAGACGCGCAAGTACTTAGATAAACATTCCCTCAGACACTGCCACCGGTTGCCCATTGAGGAGTTTAATCCTTTTCAACATTGAGAAATATTTTTTTATATAGCTGATCTCAATCGCTAATGCGGCAGTTTATCTATTTCTTCCCTTTAGGACCTCAGTACAAAGAGGGAACAGATGGTTCCAATTCTTTTTATGTCATTTTTTCACATACTGGGGGACTTAAAGTGGTGAAATAGGTCGTGCCTGTCAGTTACAATAGCAGACTTGAATTTTCTATAACCTTGATTCTTTTAATTCTCTATAACTGGGAAATAGAGGGTGGGGAACTGGTGTTTGGCAGGATTTTATACATTGCCCATAATCAATAAAATATCTCCTGCTTGTGATTGTGGTTTTCATGTGTTATTTTTCTTTAAATTATATTTTATTGCTTGTGCTATTAAAATTTCCCCCACTTTTTCCCCTTTGTCCACCTCTACCCAGTCCCTCTCCTTCCTCAGTCAATCCCCACATCATTGTCCTTGTCCATGGGTCATGCATATGTGTTCTTTGGCTAATCCCTTTACCTTCTTTCACCCAGTCTCCCTGTCCCCTCTCCTCCAACAGCTCTTCATTCCATGTATCTATGTCTCTATGGAAAAATGCTCAAGATAACTAATCATCAGAAAAATGCAAATTAAAACTACAATGACATATCACCTCATACCTGCCAGAATGGCTATCATCAATAAATCAATAAACAAGTGCGGCAAGGATGTTGAAAAAAGAGAACCCTAGTGCACTGTTGGTGGGAATGCAGACTGGTGCAGCCACTGTGGAAAACAGTATGGAATTTCCTCACAAAATTAAAAATGGGACTGCCTTTTGACTTAGTGACTCTACTTCTGGAAATATATCCTAAGAATCCCAAAACACCAATTCAAAAGAATACATGCACCCTATGTTTATAGCACTGTTATTTACAATAGCCAAGATCTGGAAACAGCCTAAGTGTCCATCAGTAGATGAGTGGATAAAAAAGCTGTGGTACGTTTACATAATGGAATACTATGCAGCCATAAAAAGATGAACTCTTACATTCTGCAACAGCATGGATGGGCCTGAAGACTATTATGCTAAATGAAATAAGCCAGTCAGTGAGAAACAAATACCATATGATCTCACTTATATGTTGAATCTTCCTGTATTATTCATATTAAACGCTTGCTAAACAATTTGTTTAATACTGGTAACCATTGTGATTCTTGAATTTTTAGCCTTCACATTAACAATAAAAGATTTGAGGATCTAGCTTCTATGGAATAACTTAGAGAGACTGAGACCTCAACCTGTGGAAGCTGACGCTCTCTCCAGGCAGATAGTGTTAGAACTGAGATTAATTCTTGGACACCGTGCTGGTGTGGGGGAATTGTTGTTGGCATGGGGTAAGCCCTGACCCCATGGCAAAATTGGGTCTGGGAATTCACTCTTTTCAAGTGCATGTGGAAATGTTTAACGTAACAGGCATATGTTGGCTATGAACAAGTATCATTAAATTTCAAAGACTGATAGAGAACAACTGTTCTTTAACTATAATAAAACTGAATCATGAATCATTAAATATTTGAAAATTAAACAGTACACTTTAACCCATGAGTTAAAGAAGGGATTGTAGGAAAAATATAAAATATTCAGAACTAAATGATAATAAACAAAATATTAACATACCTTTGATGCACCTAAAAGAATATTTAGAATTATTTTTTGTTGTATTTTGCTTTAAATACTTACATTGAAAAGATTTAAAGGGTTAAGATATATTATCAAAGTTTTCATTTTAACAAGGTGAGCAAATTGAATTTAAAATAAGTAGGAGAAAAAATAAAGATGAAAACAGATAGCAATAAAAATAGAAAACAAAAGGAGAAAACAGAAATAAAGAAAATTAACAAAACAAAAACTAGTCCTTTGAATATATTAATTCAACTGATAAACAATTGCCAAAACTGATCATACAGACAAAGGAAAAACCTAAATTACCTACTCAGGAATAAAAGAGAAAATATCTGAATATACTAAGAAATTTAGAGAATAATAAGGGGATATTATGAACAATTTTATGCCAAAAATTTTGACAACTTATGTGATGGAAAAGTTCTTTGAAAAGCACACTTCTCTATAAAAAGAGCACAAGATCAGATATAAATCTCAGTAGATTTATACCTGTCAAAGAAAATATATTTGCTATTAAAAAAAAACCCTAAAGAAAACATCATGTTTAGGTAATTTCACTACTGAATTCTATCAAACATTTAGGGAAAAATCATACCAATAGTAAACAAATTCTTCCACCTAATAGAGAGGAGAAAATATTCTCAGACTCCCTTGATGAGGCCAGCACAATCCTGACAGGAAAACTCACAAAGATATTACAAGAAATTATAGAGCAATGGTGCTCCTAAACATAGTGCAAAAATCCTTTACATAATAGTAACAAATGGAATACAACAATGTCTAAAACTGATAATGCATTGAAACTGTGTTATTCAGATCTTCAAATGAATATAACCAAAAAGTACACAGGACAATGATCCTCAGTCCCCTTCAAAGTAGGCACCTTGGGACCTCATACAGTTCTCCCAATTGCCATCAGCTGCCCCATCATATTTTCCTGAATCTCATCAACAGTCTGAAATTTCTTCCCTTTCAAAGGTGGTTTTAGTTTTGGGAAAAGCCAGAAGTTGCAGGGTGCCAAATCTGAGATGAAGGGAGGTTGAGTCACCTGGGGGATTTGATGTTTTGCTAAAAAACTCTACCCTAGACATGTGCATGAGCAGGTGCATTGTTGTGATGAAGCTGCCAGTCACCAGTTGCCCATGGCTGCAACCTTCTGCATCATGTGAATAGTTTCCACAGAGGAATTTTCAAGCTCAGTGTAAAATTTGATGAACATGTATAACAAACCCAAGGACAAAACCAAAGGGGGGTAGGATTGAGGGTGGGAGTATGGGGGTGGGTGGGGCAGGGGAAAATGGTAGTGGGAAAATGGAGACAATTGTACTTGAACAACAATAAAAAAAAGAAAATAAATAAATAAAATCTATAAAAAAATGGAATGGAGATTCTTTGCTCTACTCAGTCATTTTGAATGCAATGACCACACAGTACCCACAGTCATTCAATGGCATCTACTGCCCCCACTGACTAGTACAATGAAGTTGTCATTGTTCACACATGTGTATTCTAGTCCATGCTGCTTGACCATCAGGTTACACCAATGTTGCACAACATTGCACCCAGAGAGATGCCTATTGATTTTTATTTTATTATTTTTTTTAGAGAGAGAGGATGGGAAAGAGAGAGAGAAACATTGAATCAATGTGAGAGAGAAACATCAGTTGCTTCCCATACACGTCCTGATTAAGGATCGAATCTGCTACCGAGGTATGTGCTCTGACTGGGGATGGAACCCTTAATCTTTCTGGTGTATGGGATGATGCTCCAACCAACTGAGCCATCTGGCCAGGGCTGTATATGTACATACTTTATAAGATATTGGCTGAGGCTATTATGGAGGCTGGCAAATCTAAGGTCTGCAGTATGAACTGTCAAGCTGGAAATGCAGGAGAGCTAATGCTTCAGCTCCAGTCCAGGTCAAAGGCCTGAGAACAAGCAGAGTAGGTGGCGTAGTTCCTTTCTAAAGGGCAGCAGGATAAGACCCAGGGAAAGCTGGTGTTCTAGTTGAAATCCAAAAGCAGGAAAAGAGCTACTGTCCCAGTATGAAGGCAGTTAAGCAGGAAGAATTCTCTCTTAGCAGAGGGTCAGCTTTTTGGCTTTACTCAGACCCTCAACTGATTGGATGGGGCCCACTCAAATTAGGGAGGGCAATCTTCTTTACTCATTCTTCAGATTTCAGTATTCAGCTTATCCAAAACCCCCCTCACGGAAACACCCAGGTTACTGTTTGATCAAATATCGAGGCACCCCATGTCCCAGTCAAGTTGGCAGATAAAATTAACCATCACAAATCCACCTCGTGTCAGGCTGGTACCCATTTGCATTCCCTTAAACCATATTTAAACCCCAAACAAAGACAGTAACAAGGTTATAATTCTGCTTAACATAATATGATTTTCCTGGGTACAGTTGAAAATGCATTAATCCTTCTCGACTTTGAGGCTGTGCCTGCAAATTGTGCAGAATCATCTGTAAACCAGGCCCAAGTCTCCTCTTCCTCTGTCAGTTGACCATTGGGAACTTTCCATGATCCATAGGTGCAAACTGAGAAAGAGAAAATGATGTAGTGGGAGTGGGGGCCATGGGATTTTGGCCACTTCTTCATGTAACTGACTTGTGCTTTCAGGGCCTGCTGGGTCCCGCTGATGTGAATACCACTTCCATTTGATCATGGGGTATTTGTTGTGCAACAATTTTACGGCTTGGTCATATAATACCAGTCAAATAAGATCCAGTTCATGGTGGCAGTTTAGGTGCAAGATAATTCAGTGGCCCATGTTTAAGAGTTTAAACTCATCTATGGTCTAGTAGCAGGCCAAGAACAGTTTCCCAAAAAGAGAGCAGTTATCCATAGAGGATGGCAGGGCTTTGATACAAAATCCTAAGAACCTACATTGAGATTCACCTATAGGGGCCTGCTAAAGGTTCCAGACACCTGTCTCTGCCACTGATAGTTGAAGTCCCTTTGGATCTGCCAGATCATATGTCCCAACTGGTAGGTCAGCTTGTGTGGCAGGCTGGACTTGTTTCAGAGCTTTCTCTTGATCAGGGCTCCCCTCGGAACTAGCAGTAGCTCATTTTGGGGGCTAGAGTAATACTCAAATAAGAGATATGTTGCTTCTAAAATCCAAAGGGGCTCATTAGGCATTGCAGTTCCTTCCTCCCTTCCTCCCTTCCTTCCTTTCCTCCTTCCTCCCTTCCCTCCTCCCTTCCTTCCTTCCTTCTTTCCTTCTTTCCTTCCTTCCTTCCTTCCTTCCTTCCTTCCTTCCTTCCTTCCTTCCTTCCTTCCTTTCTTCCTTCCTTCTTCTTTCTTCTTTCTTTTTTTGTTGTAGGGAGGTCCATATTCAACAAGTTATTGTTCATTTTAGAACAGATATTTTCACATGTTCCACCAAGAAATTTCACTGAGGTATAAGGCCCTTGAATTACTTTTGAGTTATGTCCCACCCTCTAACATGCAAATAACTTACCAATAAGTCTAAAGTCATGGCTACATCCTGCTCACTAAGTCAAATCAGCAAAATGATATCAATGCAATGGGCCAGTGTGATACCTTGTGGAAGGGAAAGGCAGTCAAGATCATTGCGAACTAAATTACAGCACAGAGCTAGAGGTTTGATATACCCTTGAGGTAGAACAGTGCATATATATTTCTGGACTTACCATCTGAAAGAAAACTGCTTCTGGTGGTTCTTATTTATAGGCATGAAGGAAAAAAAGCATTTGCCAGATCATTAGCTGCATATCAGGTACCAGGTGATGTGTAAATTTGTTAAAAAAAAATAAAACCACATCTGGTGCAGCAGCTGCAACTGGAGTCACCATCTAATTAAGCTTACAATAATTTACAGTTATTTTCCAAAATGCATCTGTCTTCTGCACAGGCCAAAACAGGCAAGTTGAATGAGAATGTGATGGGAATCACCACGCCTGTACTGATGATAGTACTAATCTCTGAAATCCTTCTAGGATTAGAGTATTGCTTTTGATTTACTCTTTTTTTTTTTTTTTTTTTAGGTAGAGACAGTGCTAGTGGTTTCCACATGGAGTTTCTCACCTAATAGCACTCATGCCAGTAGTTAGGGAACCAATGTGTAGATTTTCCCAATTGAGGATATCTATTCCAACTATGCATTTTAGGACTGGGAAAATAATTGCAGGATGGGTTCAAGGACCCACTGGGAACATCGTGAAATGGACCTAAGCTAAAATTCCATTGATAATATGACCTCTGTAAGTCCTTACTCTGCTGGTAGATCACAGTGATGTTTTGATTCTCCTGGACTTAATTAATGTCAGTTCAGAGCTAGTGTCCAGTTGTCCCTGAGAGACCTGACTGTTTTCCTTTCTCCAATGTACTACTACTCTGGTAAAAGGCTATACATCCTTTTGGAGAAGGCTGGGAGAAAGATGTCTAGTGTATATTTTTAAAGGAGTTCCTGGGTTTTTCTTTAAGGGAAACTGGCCTCTCCTTCATTTAAGTGGTACTGGGTCAAAAAGTGACTCAAGTCTGAAAATTAATTCAGGAATCATGGCTGTTTCTTTTTATGATTCATATCAAACTTTTGCTCACTTGACCTAGAACTTTTCTATTATACAGGTCAAGTAAAAATTTAGTAGGTTTCTTATCTCACTTCCATGAACCCCATGATCAACTAACCAACCCAGTAAATCTGCATGAGTCAGGCTTTCTGATTGCTGCTTTGTGCTGTCCATTATGGAAGCACACCCACCTTGCCTTTGGTGTTTGAATGCCACCAATTTGCCCCTGCCCCCCAGGATCCAATTATTCCTATTGCATTTAGACTTCCTACATCGGTAACTGCCCTAATGTTTGGTCTACAGAGAAGAGCAATCATAGAACTAACTCTTCAAGCATGCTGGGTCTCCCCTCACAAATTTATTTCTCCTAGTCATGGTAAATGTATGTCTTTCAGACCCTCCCAGGGTATATGTGTAGGTCTTTAATTACAAATCCATTTTAATATTCCATTCTCCTCAAGTCTTTGAATCTCTATCCCTACATCAAAACAAGGCAAGTCTGGCATTTCTAACTTACACACTGTGGCTACCTTTTAGTGCATGTATTAGGCAACCAACCAACCAACCAACCAACCAACCAAAGTTAGAGCACCTTCTAACTCCCTGGGATGCAACATTAGATTCATAATCTCTTCTTAGTGAGCTCATATCAATAAATTCAGCCTGATCCAACTTTATATTTCCTATATCCTCAATATCCATTTTCTCAGATGCTCCTCAATTTGTGTCTGTTTAAATTAGAAAACTGACTTCCAATCAAGATAGTGGTGTTGGCAGACTTGGCTCATCTCTTTGCACAACCACATCAAAATTACAACTAAGATATGGAACAACCATCATTCAGAACCATCAGAAATCAAGTTGAATGGAAGTCTGACAACTATGGAATTAAAGAAACCACATCTATCTAGACGGGTAGGAGGGGCACAGACATGGAACTGGCTGGTCACTTACCCATGTGTGGTGGATAAAAATTTGGGAGGGGTATCTCAGGAGTGAGGAGTCCCAGTGCCAGACTGGGCCCCTCAGCCCAGGGTTCCAGTGCCAGGAAGATAAGTGCCCACAACTTCTGGCTGCAAAAGCCAGTGGGGATTGAGTTGGTAGAACAAACTGCTGGAGCCCTAAGCAGTTCCTCTTCAAGAATCCACAAACAGACTCATCTACTCAGACTCACTCTCTCTCAGCTCTAGCACCAGGGTAGCAGCTTGAAAGGCACCAGTGATTTATACGGAGATACTGAAGTGTCTGGTATTAAGGTGAGTAGAGGCCATTGTCCCTTTTCTAAACCCTCCCCTCACAGAACTGGCAAACTGGTGTCATACCTGAGACTCCATCAACCTGGCCAATACAGTTTGACCCACCTTGGAGATCCCCAGAGACTCTGCCCCATCCACCACATAGGCCCACCCAAGCTGCTTTTCCATATGAATGGCTGGTCTTGGCCCATGCTGCACAATGTCCTAAATCCTCTCAAACAAGCAACAGGTAGCTTCACTGAGCCCCAGGCCTGGCACTAGCAGCAGCCAGCCTAGAGTCACGGCTTGTCTTCACCTGGGAATCTCCAAGTCCAGCAAAAGCAGCAGCCATCTCAGATTCCATTATAGCTCAGGCAGGGAGGCCCCAGGAAAGGCACAGGTAGGGGCTGACCTTGGCCTGTACCACCCAGGAAACCCCAGGGTCAGCATACCCAGTGGACAGCTATAGGCCACATTGGAGCACCACCACCCTGCCCCTGCACTCCTGATCTTCCATGGAGGGCAGAGGTTGGTTGGTGATAAGTGGTCACATCCAATTCTTGCAGCTGACTAGCCTGGGTAAATTTCTCCCATTGATCTGCCAACAGTAACCAAGGTTCAACTACAGGAGTAGGATGTAATCAGCTCAGGCAAAGGGCGTACCTCAAATACCCAGCTCGGGTGATAGGGGAAGCTGTGCTACTGACCCTTACAGGATACCTACTATATCAGGCCACATTACCAAGATACAGAGTCAAAACGGTTCTACCTAATACATAGAAACAAACACAGGGAAGCTGCCAAAACAAGGAGACAAAGAGACATGGCCCAAACAAAAGAACAGATCAAAACTACAGAAAAAGATATAAACTAAATGGACATAAGCAACCTATCAGATGCAGAGTTCAAAACACTGGTTATGAAGATGCTCAAGGAACTTAGTGAGGACCTCAACAGCATAAAAAAATCCAGTCAAAAATGAAGGATACACTAATTGAAATAAAGGACAATTTACAGGGAAAGAACAGTAGAGTGGATGAAGCTGAGAATCAAATCAATGAAATGGAACATAAGGAACCAAAAAATCAATCAGAACAATAAGAAGAAAAAAGAATCCAAAGAAATGAGGATAGTGTAAGCAGTCCTCTGGGACAACTTCAAACATTCTAACATTCATGTTACAGGGGGGCCAGAAGGAGAAGAGAAAGAGCAAGAAATGAGAAATCTATTTGAAAAAATAAAGAAAACCTCCCTAATTTGGTGAAGGAAATAGACATGCAAGTTCAGGAAGCACAGTGAGTCCCAAACCAGATGGATGCAAAGATGCCCACTGCAAAACACATCATAATTAAAAAGATAAAGGTTAAAGGTAGAGAGAATCTTAAAAGCAGCAAGAAAAAAGAAGTTAGTTACCTACAGGGGAATTGCCATAAACTGTCAGCTGATTTCTCAAAAGAAACTTTGCAGGCTAGAAATAT
The DNA here is from genome assembly GCA_004026545.1 of Mormoops blainvillei. Lineage (NCBI taxonomy): Eukaryota > Metazoa > Chordata > Mammalia > Chiroptera > Mormoopidae > Mormoops > Mormoops blainvillei. Next base: position 22,554 of record PVJD01009268.1, on the reverse strand, counting down.
TCAAAGTCATAAAAAGCAGGGACCCAAAGCCAAGATTGCTCTACCTAGCAAAGCTATCATTTAGAATTGAAGGGCAGATAAACACAAGAAAAAACAAAAGGAGTTCATTATCACCAAACCCTTATTATATGAAATGTTAAAAGGACTTATTTAAGAAAAAGAAGATCAAAACTATGAAAAAGAAAATGGCAAAAAATATAGATCTATCAACAATTGAATGTAAAAAGCAAAGCAAGCAAACAAGAATAACAGAGACAGAACCATGGATACAGAGAGATCTTTGATAGTTGCCAGGTAGGAGTGGGGGAATGGGTGAAGAGGTGAGAGGATTAAGAAGTACAAATAGGTAGTTACAGAATAGCCATGGGGATGTAAAGTACAGCATAGGAAATGGAGTGGCCAAAGAACTTATATGCATGACCCATGAACATAAACAATGGTGTGGGGATTGCCTCAGAGAGTGGTGGTGCTAGGTGGAGGGAGGCAAAAGAAGAAAGTCATGACAACTGTAATAGCATAATCAAGAAAATATAATTAAAAATAATTAAGGATGAATACAAACATTTAACTAAAAAAATAAATTAGAAAACTCAGGTAGTTCTTCTGAAGTGTAATATACCTTCTCACAGGTCATGCTTTTACCTCATCTTTATGGTCTGCTGTGACCCAAGTCTAGTTAGATCTAGAAGCAAAGAAGGGGGGCATGAGTGAGTGTATCCTGAAAAGAATTAGCTTTGGTTTGCATGGTCACTGTCTGAGGGGAGCCCACAGCAGTTTTCTCAGGTATTGCACAGTTAATCCCCTTAGTGTGCAAGGATAGACCACTTCTACTAAGTGTGGAGAGGCTACTTCCACTGGAAATTAAGACTCATCAGAATTTAGGGCTCAATGTCTCCAGCTTCATCAGGGTCTCCTCTACATCCCATTCCAACTTTCAGGATCCTGTTCCTTCCCAATCAACACCCTTATTTTAACAGTAGACACCCTTGTGTTTTAATGCAACCGCTTGCGGAATGAGATTTTGGGTTTAATTTTCATCAATTTTAGCCTTCAGCTACAGGAAATAAGGGTCTCCTTCAGGGGGCACAGAGTAGCTTTAAGGTCATTTGTGTAACACTTGAGTTGGGAATTTGAATCTCTGAGCTCATTCCTTTCTTTCCCCACTTTGTCCAAGAACATTAGGAGCAACTAGACAATCGCATTATACTTGTTAGTTTGGCCAATATGTTTGAAAGTATCATATACACAGTTGCTCAGATACTTGCTTCTTATAAGTGGGTGATTAGAAGTATCCAATGTTGGTATTTTGTGTGTGTTTATTGCTAGATCATACCATGCACTATTAGTGTTTTCTTCATTATGGGAAATAGAGTCATTAACATCTTTAAATCTAATCAGACTAGATAGCCAATCCCAGAAACCGCAGAACCAATTTAGAAAGCTTATCCTTAACATTCTATTCCTCTAGAACCAATCTCTGTACCAAGATTTCACCAATAAATTCTATGAAACATTTAATAAAAAAAAATCTTAAATTATTTCATATAATAGAGAAAATAATCCCAAACTAATCTGATGAGGTCAGCACAATCCTGATAGGAAAACCTTACAAAGACATTAAAAAACAATTATAGAGTAATAACCCTCATAAATGTAGTACAAAAGTCCTTAACGAAATGTTAGCAAAGCAAATACAATAATTTCTAAAAATGAAAATGCACCATGGCCAAGTGATATTTATCTGAGTAATTTAAGATGATCTCACCTGTAAGTGGAGCCTAACCAGCAAAATAAACAAGCAAGCAATATATAACCAGCAACACTGAAATAAAAAACAAACTGATAGTAACCAGAGGGGAGGAGGGAGGGAGATGACAGGGGAAAGGGAGGGGAAAGGTCATCAAGGAACATGCATAAAGGACCCATGACATAGCCAAATGGGGGAAGGGCTGAGGGTGGGAGTTGGGGGTGGGTGGGGCTGGGGAAAGTAGTGGTGGGAAAATGTTAAAGGGACTACATGTAAAACCCATTCATTGCATAGAAAAAGAAAACTTCTTAGCAAGCTTGAAACAAAGGGATCTTCCTCATTTTGATAAATGGTATCTATGAAAAAATTTACAGTTTTCATCGTACCTAATATTCTCTCTAAGATTGGGATTTATACATGACTGTCTACTCTTACTATTTTTATTCAACATTTTATTGAAGGACCAGGACATTAGAATAAGTGAAGAAAAAAGAAATAAAATGAATTTGGATTGGAATGCAGTAAGTTAAACCATCTTTCTTCAGAGATAACATGATAGCTTTTTATAGGGGAAATAAAAACCCTAAAGAGTTAACAATAATAAAAAAAAGCTTCTCAAAGTAGTAAGTGAGGTTCACAAGATCTGATGTTATAAGATCAACATACAAAAATCAGTTATATTTCTATATAGTAGAGCAAACAATTAAAATATTTGAATTTCTTTTATAATTATATGCAAATATTCATAAAAGTACACAGGAATGTATTTTTAAGAGCCACACAAAACCTCTGCTTCTAAAACCATGAACACTGCTGAAACAAATAAAAAGATATTCATGGCCTATAAAACCCAATATTTTAAAGTTGTCCATTTCTCAAAAATTAATCTATAGTTTGCATATGATCTCAATTAGAATCCCAACAGAAGTTTTTCTAGAAATTGATGTTTATACTAAAATGTATATAAATGCACAAATGACCTAGAATTTTCAAAGCAGCCTTGGAAAAATAAAGGTGGAAGGCTTGCACTGCCTGACTTCAAGACTTACTGTGAATTATATGAGTTAAGACCACATGGCATTGCCATACGACAGACAAATAGATCAATGGAATAAAATAGAGGGTCCAAGTAAATCCATATTAATAAAGAAAACTGACTTTCAATAAAGGTGCCACAGCAATTTAATGACTAAGGACAGTCTTCTCAACAAATAATACTGGGATAACTGAATATCCACATGGAAATGAAAAAATACAGGTCTCCTTTCTCATGCCATATACAAACATTATTTATGATGGATCATAGACCTAAATATAAACACTAAATCTATAATTTTTTTAGAAGGCTACATATAAAAATACTTTTATCATTATTTAAAACATTAAGAACATGAATAGGCAAGCCATAGTGTAAGAGAAAGAAAGTATTAAAACAATTAAAAGCCAGGAAGAAAAACAACCCAATTAAGAAATGGACAAAAGACCTGAATAGACACTTCTCCAAAGAGGATATACAGATGGCCAATAAACATATGAAAAAATGTTCAACGTCACTAGCCATCAGAGAGATGCAAATTAATTCCACAATGAGATATCACCTTACACCTGTCAGAATGGCTACCTACCATCAATAAATCAACAAACAACAAGTGTTAGCGAGGTTGTGGAGGAAAGGAAACCCTAGTGCACTGTTGGTGGGAATGCAGGCTGGTGCAGCCACTGTAGAAAACAGTTTGGAATGCCCTTAAAAAATTAAAAATGGGATTGTCTTTTGACCCAGTGATCACACTTCTGGTAATATACCCCAAGGATCCCAAAACAGCAATTCAAAAGAAAATATGCACCTTTATGTTTATAGCAGCATTATTTACACTAGCCATGGTTTGGAAACAGCCTAAATGTCCATCAGTAGATTAGTGAATAAAAAGCTGTGGTACATTTACACAATGGAATTTTATGCTGCAGTAAAAAAGAAGAAACTTACATTTTGCAACAGCACAGATGGACCTGGAGAAAATTATGCTAAATAAATTAAGCCAGCTAGTGAAAGAAAAAATACCACATGATCTCAATTACATGTGGAATCTAATGAATATAATAATGAGCAAATAGTAACAGAGGCTTAGATACATAAAACAGATTGATAGCTGCCAGGACGGAGGTGGGGGTTGGGAACAAGATGAAAGCTGGTGAAGGGGTTAACCAAAGAACATTTATGTACAACCTATGGAAACAGACAACAATATGGGCATTGGCTTGGGGATGGAAGAGGATGGGGCTGGGTGGAGTTGGGAACAACTATATCAGCATAAACAATAAAAATAAAATTAAAAAAGAAAAGTTTTAAACTATATATATTCACAAATCATATTTGACAAAGGACTTGTATCCAGGTTTTATTCAGAATTCCCATGATTCAATAATAAAACAAAAGTTAACCCAATAAAAATATGGGAAAAATATGTGAACAGACACATCTCAAATTAAGTTACACAAGTGGTCAATAAATACATGAAAATGTATTAAGCATAATTAATCATCAGAGAAATACAAATTAAAATGATATATCACAAACTACAAAATAAAATGGCTAAAATATGAAAACTAACAGCATTGATACTGCTTGGACCTGGAGCACCTGGAACTCTCAAACATTGCTGGTAGAAAGGTAAAATGGCACAACCACTTTGAAAAAGGTTTGACAGTTTCTTTTAAATTACCTATACAGAAACACCAATTCAAAAGAATATATGCACCCCTATGTTTATAGCAGTATTATTCACAATAGCCAAGTGTTGGAAGCAACCTAAGTGCCCATCAGTAAATGAGTGGATCAAAAAACTGTGGTACATTTACACTATGGAGTACTACACAGCAGAAAAGAAGGAGGAAGTCCTACCCTTTGCAACAGCATGGATGGAACTGGAGACCATTATGCTAAGTGAAATAAGCCAGGCAGTGAAAGACAAGTACCATATGGTTTCACCTATAGGTGGAACCTAATCAACATAACAAACAAGCAAACAAAATATAACCAGAGACATTGAAATAAAGAACAAACAGACACTAAACAGAGGAGAGGGGGAGGGGATAACAGGGGAAAATAGGGGAAAGATAATAAAGAAACATGTATAAAGGACACATAGACAAAATAGAAAGGGGGTAGGATCAAGGGTGGGATGTGGCGATGGGAGGGGTGGGGGGAATGGTAAGGGGAAAACGGTCAAAACTGTACTTGAACAACAATAAAAAAATAAAAAATAAATTACCTATACTTTGATCCCCCATTCCACTCCTCGGTATTTATCTAAGAAAAATGAAAGCATGTCCACACAAAGACTTGGACCAAAATATTCAGAATAGCTTTAATTACAATAGCCAAAAACTGGAAACAGTCCAAATGTACATCTGCAGAAAAACAGATATACAAGTCATATTGTATAGTTATAAGATAGAATACTGCTTAACAATAATAATGGCTTTTTGGGGCACTAACTGACACAAATCACTCTCCCAAATAATGTGTACAGTGAAAGAAGACAGGCACAAACAGTACTTGCTGAATGATTCTGTTTATGTTAAGTTTTAGGACAAGCAAAATTTCTGAAGTGAGAAGAAAATCAGACTATTGTTTGCCTGGGTTGGGATGGAGGGAGTATGACTGGAATAGGACACACCAAAACTCTGGGAGATAAGTGTGCCCTGTGTTACAACAGGGCTGCGAATTGCACGTTACTAAGTGGTGTCCATTTTTTTTTTTAGAACTGTACATCTAATATTTCTGTATTTTGGTATATGAAGTTTACCTCAACAGAACAAAATTAGAATACCCTACTATTGCTACTACTAATACTGCTAATCAAGTGGTAGGTAGAAAATGGATGATGCCCTGGCTGGTGTAGCTCAGTGGACTGAGCGTCAGCCTGCGAACCAAAGGGTTGCCAGATCAGTTCCCCAGTCAGGGCACATGCCTGGGTTGCAGGCCAGGTCCCCAGTAGGGGGTGCACGAGAGGTAACCACACATTGATGTTTCTTTCCCTCTCTTTCTCCCTCCCTTCCCCTCTGTCTAACAATAAAATAAATAAAATCTTAAAAACAATGCTTGAAAGAAAAGGAAATGGATGGAAAAATAGAGAAAATATGAATGGCCAAGTGCTGGTGATTGCAGAAGCTAGATAATAAGTTCATGGGGTTGTGGAATATTATTTTGTTTACTTTTTAAAAGTTTTAAATTTCCTATAATAAAAAGTTAAAATTAATTTGATATGCAATACAAACAGTAATATGGCAATGATTAGAAAATTGGGTTATCCAGTAATAATTTAAGACTCAAATCCTTATTATATTTTATCTAAAAATAAATTTAATTGCTCATGTGTACAAATAAAATATTTTTTAAAACAAATAAAATGGGAACAAATCAATAATAAGAGGACAAGCAACCCAATTAAATAGTGGCAAAAATAATTGAATAGACATTTCACTTAAATATATAGATAGCCAATAAGCACATGAAAAGATGCTCCCCATTATTAGTCATTAGGGATATGCAAATTAAAACCACAATGAGATATCACTATGCACCCATTAAAATAACTAAAATGAAAAAGTTCGATAATACAAAGTGCTGACAAGGATGTGGAGCAACTGGTGGGAATGCAAAGTTAAACATATGCTTTTCAAACTTCATAGCATTTTCACTCCTAACTATTGAAACAAGGAAAATAAAAACATATGTCCACACAAGGACTTGTAGTTGTATTTATTATAATAAAAAACTGGACACAACCCAAATATTTATCCCATGGAGAATGGATAAGCAAACTTTGGAATATCCATACAATTGAATGCATTTCAGCAATAAAAAGGAAGAAACTATTGATATGCCTGTAATGGCTGAAACTCAATAGCCTTGTGTTAAGGGAGCTAAACACAAAATATTATACATTCTAGAGTTCCGTTCACAGAAATTCTATGAAAGGAAAAGAATGTAGTGATGAAAAGCAGATTAATGGTTGCCAGGGTTCAGTGGGTAAGGAGGAGGAAATTGATTGCTAAGAAGTATGTAAGTTCTTGTTGGGATGAAAGAAATATTTTGTATTGTGATTGCAAAAGCAATACCATAGCTGTATGCCTTTGATAAAACTAATAAAGTCAAACACTTTAAAAGGGCAGATTTTTCAAATTATGTTTTGGAATGTGTTTTTATACACACAGAATATATCTTCCATGGGAGGTTTAATTTTCTTCCTAATATATACTAATTTACTTCCTAATATGTACTTGTCATTTTGTTTTTGACAAATGACAAGCATGATCACAGAAACTGCCATAGTACAAAACCCATTAAACATGAACATGTAGAATGGAAACCAGGCTTGTGCTTTGGCACAGCCCCTTAAAAGCTCAGGAAACACTAAAATCTACTTTGACTCAGTCCTATGACTTGTCATAGTAAAATGTCCTCCTACAGAAATTGCTAATAGACTGTGTGGCTTTAAATAGATAATTCACAAATCAGTTCTAAGTAAAGGCCAACTTCTTATATGATATTCTGTTTGCTGACTCTTATGGCCACAAAGTGCTTTCTGTAAGAAGTTGCTTCCTAATGTTATTTCACAGTCTCTGTCTTCTTTCTGAGTTAGAGAAGAAAAAAGAGCTCAGTTGTTGATATTTAAATGGGTGAAAATGGGGCATAGAAAATAATATGCCTAGTCATTTGACAAGTGGTAGCATCAACCTACAAAACTTTTATTTATTTTTTGACTACTGTTTTAAGGATGAAAAAATTCAAAATGTATTTTAGTAGCATCCCTGGAAATTAAGAATGGGAATAATCTTCCTGACATACTTAAACTCCTGGTTGCCATTTTTGGTGCCAGGAGTCACAGGATGCAAAGGACACAATAGGCATTCTTGGTTTTTGTATAGCATCACTTAGGGAAAGCTGGCAATTTCAGCTTTCTGACAGTTTCCTAACAGTGTTTGCAGTCCGTTAGGATGTTTGGCAGCAGCACAGGAAAGATCTAACAGAGAGGATCTGGGCTGTGCTTGCTGTTAACTCAATGCCAAAAGTCGCTGCTTTGGGGATCCTTCTCAGAACTGTGTCTATAGCAACAGGTAGTTCTAGAAACAAGAATGTGTGTGTGCGTGAGTGTGTGTGTGGTGGGGGGGTGTTGAGAGGAGGGAAAGAAATATCAAGGAGACAGTTTTCTACATAGTACCCAGTTGGATACGTCAACTGTGTTATTAATTCTGATTCTTTGCCATATGTTGGAGTTGCGGTGGGAAATCTCTCTCTATTCTCTTGAATCCCAGTATTCTTCCCACTGCACCATTCTGACTCCAGCTGAGTGAGGTACTATGCTGAAAATGGATTGGCAACGGAAAGACTAGACCAAGGGCAAGAAGACCTGGCCTTTGCAATAAACCAGGATAAACCAAGCAAGCAGAAGTGCTTATGTGATTATGGAGATGTGAACAATTGAAGATACAAGAAGAGGCAGAACTGAAATGTCTTTGTGACCTAATCAGGTGTGGGAATTAAGCAGAGAATTCTTGCTTGGGTAACTGGGTGGAAAACAGCATCATTTATAAATCTAGGAAAACAGAAAAAGTTGCCAGCTGGATTGGGGGTAAATGGGAGATGTAGCCAAATATGGGATATATGTCAAATTCAGGAATCTTAAACTGTGGTACAAATCTCATGACCCCCTTGTTTTTTTGTTTTTGAATTTAATATTCTATGTGTCTCTTTCTGTGGTCTTACCTTTTTTTTTTTTTTTATACACTTTAATGTCCACTTGCTTTGTTTTCTCAAATCCCCTAACAGGCACTTAATTTCTTTTAGTTCTTTGAATGTCCCTTGTCCTATCTCATCTCTGAGTCTGCGTATGCCTTTCTTTTTAGAGTGACTTTCTCTCTCTCTGTCTCTCCAGTTCTCTTTCCCTGGCTCACTGCTCTTCACCCTTCAGTTTTCCCACTTGGCCATCACTGCCCCTGGAACCTTCCTTGAACCATTCCCAACCTCCCCAAACCCACATTAGGCGGTAGGTACACTTCGATGTAGCTCTACTTCCTTTGCCATGGTGCTTATGACCAGTCATGAAACTGGACCTTTAATTGTCTGTCTTCACCTCTATATTGTAAGTTCCACTAAGACAGATAAATGTTTGCCTTGTTTATTTAGCCCAAAGAATCACCAAAAAAGTTAAGTATATATTAGTAAAATTTAATATTTTAAAAATTGCCTAGCAAACCTAAAACAAAAAGAAACATACATAGAGGCCCAAATAGTCAATCTTTGTATTCATTGTGACATATCCTCATGTATATTAATTTATATATCAATTATATTTATAATAATAAGTAATATAAGTAATTATATATAATATGTATAATAGATAATTATATTTTATATACATGCATACAAATGGAAAGCAAGGGAGAGGAAAGAGGTATAGGTAATGGACTAAGAACTAGAAAATATAATTCTATGTGAAATTCTGTCTTTTAAAAACAGAGTATATTACATTTGAATACTTTGGGCTTAAATTTGATCATCTGCATAAATGAGAGGTAGGATAAAGAAAGTTTTATATTTCTTCAGATTTAAGATTACCTGAATCTATAAAAATAGACAACAAAGAACAATCTAAGGCTTATCAACTGCCAACTGCTATAAATAGAAATTTTAAAAAATAAGGAAAGAGCTGGTGTGATGTCCAATAATATGGGATTAGAAATGGGTTTCAAATTGCTGTCAAAAACCAATATCACAAATACTATGAGGTTTATTTTTTAAGAACAATTTTATGCCTGGATTCTTCAAGTTTGATTTTGTATCTTATAAATATTTGGTTAAGCCCAGCACTAGACTTGCTCATAAAGATGATTAAAGCTCATCATAATATAGAATTAAACAAGTGAAACTAGTTAGTATTGGTAAAGACCTTTTACTAACATTTAATATTAGTGAGGGGCAAGATAAAGACTATTGACACAAATTACTTAGATAAATTACCAATAACATTGTACATAATTTCCAAATAAGTGTAAGATGCTTAACCAATACCAACAACTCTTATCTATTGCAGAGTGTTTCCTAGTATTATGCTCCCTGAAGTTTTCATTCTTTGGCCTTAGTTCTGCCACTGGGATCAAGCAAAACACATCAAATATCTCTTTCATATGTCAGCACTGAATTACCATTGCAAATCTGGAATGAATTCCCAATTTGTATCTCTATGTAACATAAATATATAATGACAATCAAAACCTTTTTGAGCTAGATATGAGTACAAGTTTAATTTCTTTTTTATTCACCAAATTACAGAAATTACAGTTTAGCTTAAATTCTGAATCAGGTGGTTTTTAAACTTAAAGCTACCCTCTTTCAAAAGTATCCACCACCTTGCCTGTTTCCTTTAGTCTGACATCAATCACCACAGTCTAATTGCTCCTGTTCTTGCTTCTTGGCATGTGAGACGTGGGCAGTCAGTTTGCATGACATCTGGCATTAAATGCTTGCTGAGTTCCATATTTTATAGAAATAACTTGATATATTGCACTGCAATATGCTGCCAGCTAAGGTACCGTGGGGAGCGGAGTGGCTGGGAGGATGGTGTGATCTGAAGCCACTTCTGCTTTCAGACAAAAGTGTGTTGTAAGACAGGATTAAGAAAATAACAACTACAAAACAATGAATTCATTGGAATAGGACTAGACCTAGTTTTGTAACTTGGCTTAGAAAGGTACTCTATATGTAACTGTCACTAAATGAGTTAATTTTACTCAGCCCTAGGGTCTTCATCTATAAAATGGGAATGCTATTAATTTTGCAGGCCTGTTGTGATAATTAAATGAGGTACTTTAGCAGACTTCATCTAGTAAAATGCTTGGCTATTGCTTTTCCTGTTTCAAAGCTAGTGCAGAGTCAGAAACTTTATGTCTCAGCTTTTGACAGCTTCCTGAGGCCTCCGTACTCTCCCACATGGCACTGCTGCTCGGGTCACTCTCCAGTCCCATGTTCTGGTCAGGCAGCATTTTCTGCTCTGAGCTCTTACTTTATCTAATGGTATAATTCTAAATGGAGAGCTCCCCAGCAATTGTGAAAGCATCAGACATGAACTAGGCAGCTTTATTCTCCTTCATCAGAATCATAAAGGGGCCAGTAAGGCATAGACAGTTGAAGAGCTGCTTGTTTCCATCACCCAGTTCTGTATGACGCTGAGTAACTGAGGCTGCTCGGCCCCTGAAAGTCCCCTTGGCGGTCTTCTTGGGATGGCTTTGGATAAAAGAGGCCGGATGCTATTGACCAGTGAACCAAGGGGATGGAAGCATGTACAGAATACTGATCATATGCCGAGAACGGTGCCCGACCTGTGCCTCAAAAACACTCATTGAGATATCTGTTCATTCACTTATTCACTCATTCATCTAAACCTGGTGCAAGCCACCTCTGAGCCAAGTTGTGTGTGACAGCCTCAGAGAAGAAGTTATAGTATAGCAAAATGTGTAGTAAAATGTAAGTATAGAGAAATTATACTGAATACAAATACAGAGAAATTATATAGAAATTATGCTTTCTGGGTTGGAAGATCTTGGCAGGGATGACATAGGAACTGAGGTTTGAAAGGGAATAGACTTTCAAACGGAAGAATAGTTCAGCCATGGAAACAAAAAATAAAAGAAGTTTAACCTAACATATCTTGTTATGGAAATATCTGTATGTTGATATTACAGCAGCTCGACATACAAAAGGGGATTGTGAAAATAGCTTAAGCTAACAAAAGGGTGTTGTGCAAAGTAAGACCAAAGACATAGAATTTAATCTAAAACTATATTGCTTACCAAGAAAGAATAGAAGGAAAACTCACTGGCTCATGGTTGGGCTGCAATCATTTTAAAATTCCTTTGCACATCAAAATCACAGAATTTCTGATCAAAATGTAAAAACTCCCAGTTATAAGATAAATAAGTACTAGGGATGTACTGTACAGCATGGTGAGTATAGTTAACATTGCTGTATGTTGTATACACAAAATTGTTAAGAGTCAAACCACAAGGTGAACAAATTTTTTTTCTTTTTTTTTTCTTTTTCTTGTTATTGTATCCATAGGAGATGATGGATTTTAACTAAACTTATCATGGTAATCATTGAAGTGTATATAAGTCAAACCATTGTGGAGTACACATACCTTAAACCTATACAGTGATGTATGTCAACTATAGCTCAATAAAACAGGGAAAAAAGAAATCAAAGACTTTCTTTTATTTGAAAGCACAATCTAAGATCCATTTGAGAATTGAATTTTGTCAGCAGTGGAGTGAAGATTTTGTGATACACAGGTGATGGGGGTAGAACTTGTGATTCAGGGACAGAAGGATTCTTGGGAAAAATAGAGATAAATCTTATGAAATACCCCCTCAGAAGGCTATTTGTGAAGGTCAGTGACAACTCAGATTTGAGAAGGGCACAGGACTTTTGTGGTAAACTAATGTATTCTCATTTTGCTGAAAATATATACTCTTCTAAGTAACAGAAAGTTATCTAAGGTGAGGTTCTGTTTAATAAAGGATAGTTGACATTTTTTTTCTTCAGGAAACTGGACTGGTATGTTCCATACATTTTGCAGGTCCGAAGAAGAATTTTAAACATGTAGAATCATGATCAGATTTGCATTTCACAAATGCCACCTTGATCATAATGCAGAAGATGAATTTGTGAGGGATGAGCCTGGAGACAGATAAATTAGTTAGGAGGCCATTGCAACATTCCTGGGGAGAGATAATTAGGAATTAAACTAAGGAGAACCGCTGGGAATACAAAGGAGATGATGAGGTTATCTAATAAAAACCTTCAGAAATAGCAAACAGAATGGAGAAAATTTAGATGCATTCTGCTTAAAGTTGGAAAAAGCCATGAGTGCATGCTATTATGCTTCTTTTCAATATAGCACAGAGGTTCTGGTCAACTCAGCAATTTTAGAAAAGCAATAAGATGTATGTAGATTGGAAGGATGAGGCGGTGTGTGATTACTTACAGGTGAGGTAATGAGGTACATAGCATGCACACGCGCACACACACACAAGAAAATTCACAGGCAAACTATCAAAACTAGAGTCCATTTATATGGTGGATAGAAGATCATGTTAAACATCAACATGCAAAAGATCAACAAATTGCATCAAAAACATTTGTGCCCAAGACCACATATCCACTGAGATGTTCTACTCACACAGCTTTCTCCCTTTCCCCAACTCACAACAGGAAACCGCCCTGCCCCCTTCATGCTCATGACCAAATCCAGGGTTTGCCTACATTTTAGCCTCACTTAAGCAAAATGTTCTTTATTAAACTCTCCTGTTAGGACCCTGACAAATATTATCCCTTCTCAATATGATTCTTATTAGCCACCACAGAAATTATATCCTTCTCTGTCATTGGTCCCACAAATATTTATTGACATGTGACCCAATTTTGGCCAATTAAGTGGGTCAGGACATCTGCTAATTAGCTTTTAGAGAAATGTTTATCCGCTCATTTAAAAGAATCACAGGAAAAGATGGTCTCTTTTTCCTCAGAACCTTCTCCTAACTGAGTGTGGAACTTGAAATTGTTGGATCATCGGCAGCATGTGGATGAAGTTACCCCAAAGAAATCTGTTTGGCATTGAGAGAATGATGTGAGACAAGAAGAAAGTAAAGGACAAGACTCTAGATAACTTTGACAGTGATAGGTGGTGAGAAAGTGGAGCCCTAGAATTGACTAGGAATCAAAGAAACAAGAGATGAACCAGAAGAAAGGTCATTTAGTAGATATTAAGAAAGAGCTTCAAGAAAAAGGGCATGTCTATATTATCACTCTGTTGAAGGGGCTAGTGGAGCAAGATCTAAAAGAGGCTATACAGTCTGAAGCAAAAGCAGTTATAAAAGAAGAATTAGAACATGGATGCAGACCACTAAGAGAAATTGAGTGACTTTTTCAAGTGTTTTCCTGGGAAGCAGAGCATTGAAAGGAAGGAGGCAAAATTGTTAGTCTTGGTTTTTTTTTTTTTTTTAATATAGGAGATAATTTAGGATGAAATAAACCTGTGGATGGAGAGTGAGAAATTAAAAATGCAAAAGTAAACAGATTGATCTTCTGTTTGAACAGTTAGTCTATTTTTGAATAGCTGATTGATTTTAGTCGTCTACCTCACATATTGGAGCATTACACCTAGGGCCTGAAGTGATGTATGATCTGAATTTCTACTCCTGCATTCTCTTTCTACTCCTCCCCCTTCCCCTACCATCTCTCTGTCTGTCTGTCTGTCTCTCCTCCCTTCCTTTCTCTCTCCTGCTCACTTTCCTGGTGGCTGCTGCTAGAGTTGAAGTGACTCTCAACTAAAATATACACTGTGGAAAAAAGCAGGATTGCTGATCAGAACCAGAGCACTTGGGCAGGTGCTCCCACTTCTGATGACATTTCTGACCAGAGCTCCTTTCAGTAACACCTGAAATCTAGATGTTGCAGCAGGGCGTGGAGGTTGGGGCTGGGAGAGAAGCACCATACAACAGGGGTTTCCTTGGGGACGGTGCTCACAGGAATGTCTAGAAAATGTACTGTCAAAGGGAAGATAGTAACTACTTTCCCCTCCCTCCCTTCTTTTCTTCATTTAAAACAATTACTCATGCCTTTATAATAGTTACCGATATTCAGAAAGTAATCTAGCTTTCCTAATATATTTTGTTCTTCTTGGTGTTTGCTTCCTCTTTCACATTCTCCTCTCTCATGTTTTCTTCCTATTTAATATTAATGTGATTCCCATCCTGTTTCGCTCCCACTCTGCCTACTTTCCTTTTCAAGTTCAGTGATGAATCTCTGGCATTCAGGTTAATTTTCCCTTTCTTTTAATCACTTCTGCTTTCTCATCTTGACCTTTCCTTCATTTCTAATTGACACCCCCACACTGCTGGGAGAATATTAAGTCCCCTCCATCCATTTCACAAGACCAAAGTGTGCATTACTTAGTTACGAATTCTTTATCTCATTTTCTTCCATAACAGAGGCCCATGGAGATAAGTCAAAAGGAGCAGGAAATGGGTGACCTATTTGTCCTTGGTAGTTCAAAATTTAGCAGACAGCCTCAGCGCACTTTCCTCATTTCCTAAGGGTCTGAGGTATTCGCACAAATGAGTTTTATAGGTAATAGGAACTTTCTGCTTCTAAAGCTCCACTATACAGAAGAAATAACTTTTTATTTTTAATGGAATCGTTACGGAGACCGATTATTGTGGAATGCCCTTGTGAACCTGCAGTCCCGATGTGAGATGCAGCTGGAAAAGAAGGCAGTGTGTTGAGCCTTCTGGCTAACTGAGCTTTCTTAGCTCTCGTACCCTCGTTAGGTGAAGCTGTGCAGCTGGGGACAGTCACTGAACTTCTCTGAGACAAGTGGTTTCATCTAAAAAACTGAGAGCTTTAACTCAATGGTGCATTTCTAAGATATCTTCTAGCTCTGATATTCTGTAATTCTCTTTGACTTCTTTCTTTAAATGGTTCATATTTATTATGAACCTCAGTTACTATTACAGTGATGCATTTAGGTATAGAGTTGAAGGAATATATAAAACTTTTTAATAAAGAAATAAATGAATATATGTTCCTCCATAATATAAAACCAACATGCTACTGTTTGTAAAATGCTCATATTTATCTTGGTTTTTTTTTTCATCTTCTCATTCATCATTTTTATCTTTATGTGAGTCCCAGTCTACCTTTAATACTTCTTTCCTTTTCTAATGCGAAGTTTCTTTTTTTTTAGGTTTTTACTTTTTAATTTTATTTTTAAGTATATTTTATTGATCATGCTATTACAGTGGTCCCATTTTTTCTCCCCTTTATCTCCCTCCACCCTGCACCATGGTCCCCTCCAGCATCCCCTCCCCGCTTTAGTTCATGTCCATTGGTCATATATATCAGCTCTTAGGCTTCTCCATTTCCTACACTATTCTTAACCTCCCCCTGTCTATTTTGTCCCTATCAATTATGCTTCTTATTCCCTGTACCTTTTCCCCCATTCTTTCCCCTCCCCTTCCCTGCTGATCTCTCTCCATGTGATCTCCATTTCTGTGATTCTGTTTCTGTTCTAGTTGTTCGCTTAGTTTGTTTTTGTTTTTTTGGGTTCAGTTGTTGATAGTTGTAAGTTTGTTGTTATTTTACCATTCAGAGTTTTGAACATCTTCTTTTTCTTAGATAAGTTCCTTTAACGATTCATATAATGAGCTTTATGATGATGAATTCCTTTATCTTATCTGGGAAGTACCTTTTCTGTCCTTCCATTCTAAATGATAGCATTGCCAGATAGAGTAATCTTGGATGTAGGTCCTTGCCTTTCATGACTTTGAATGCTTCTTTCCAGCCCCTTCTTGCCTGTAAGCTTTCTTTTAAGAAATCAGTTGATAGTCATATGGGAACTCTTTTGTAGGTAACTCTCTCCTTTTCTCTTGGTGATGTTAAGATTCTTTCCTTATCTTTAATCTTGGGTAGTTTAAATATGTTGTGTCTTGGTGTGTTTCTCCTTGGGTCCACCTTCTTTGGGACTCTCTGAACTTTCTAGGCTTGCATTTCCATTTCCTTCACCAGCTCGGGGAAGTTTTCCTCTATTATTTTTCCAAATAAGTTTTCAGTTCCTTGCTCTTCCTCCTCTTCTTCTGGCACCACAATGATTTGGATGTTGGAGCATTTAAAGTTCTCCCAGAGGTTCCTAAGCCTCTCCTCATTTTTTTGAATTCTTATTTCTTCTTTCTGTTCTCGTTGAATGTTTTCTTCCTTCTGTTCCAAATCATTGATTTGAGTTCTGTTTTCCTTCCCTTCACTGTTGGTTTCCTGTATATTTTTCTTTATTTCATTGTAGAGCCTTTGCTTCCTCCTTTATTTTGCATCTGTACTCAAACATTTCTGTGAGCATTCTGATTACCAGTGTTTTGAACTCTGCCTCTGATAGGTTGGCTATCTCTTCATTGTTTAGTTCTTTTTCTGGAGTTTTGATCTGTTCTTTCATTTAGGCCATATTTCTTTGTCTCCATGCACCTGTTACATTATAAGGGATGGAGCCTTGGGTATTCTATAGGATGGGGCAAACCCCCTTCACTGTGTTTTGGTGCTGTATGTGGGGGAAGGGTCAGAGAAGGAACAATGCCTCTCGTTTGGTTTTCACCCCACTTTCAGTCACTTCCCCTGCTGTTCACAAGTGAATTCAGTGAATTGGGCCCTTCTGGTACTGATTCCCGGGTGGGTGTATTTGTGTACATTTTAGGACTCTTTGTGTCTCTCCAACAAACTCTCCTGTGAGACTGAGACTTTCTCCCACCACCACAACCCCCACAGATTTTTACAGTTAGGGGTTTTGAGGTTTTGAGGTTTTGTTTCCCTACGCTGGAACCCTGGGTTGTGCAGTCCGCCTTGCTCCCCCGTTGTTCCTCCCGGTTTATTTGCATGCAAATGTGGGACCTCCCAGTCCACCAGCAGCCACCTTGCCCCATATCCTCTTCTCTCTGGCTGCCTGTCACTGCCCCCTTACCAGTTTGGGTGAACATTTCTTCTTTATCTCCATGGTTGTCGGACTTCCATACAGTTAGATTTTCTGGAAGTTCTGGTTGTGTTTTGGTTTTAAATTGGTTGTTGTCCTCCTTTTGGTTGTACAAGGAGCAAAGCCTAACTACCTACATCTCCATTTTGGCTGGAAGTGTCTCATGTGAGGTTTCTAACTGTTGGTGTGTTCGGAAGAAAAAAAATCACTATACTTGCTAAAAGTATACATAAAGTGTTAATGAATTCTGGATAAGAAACTGACTTTTTATCATATAAGTAATATGCTTTTGTATCATTCATCTGGTAGCATTTTTCCTAATTTATTTGTTCATAAAATATTTCAGATAATTGAAGTCGCCAAATAAGTATACTATTATCATAGTAAAACATTGCAACAGTCCTATACATAAATGTACTAATACAACTTCCCTAGTTCCATTTTAAATAGAAGCTAGAACCAAATTCCAAAAATGTTTTAAAAATTCAAAGATTATGTATATTTATTTGAAAAAATGAACATGACAGCCAAAAAATGCCATATCTGTCAACCAGAAAATGAATCCTTACCATTGAATGGTAGCGTGAAAAGAACTTTGATTTAGGAATCAAGTGAGTTTATGTTGAACCCTACACATAGGTTTACAAAGAGGATTATCCTGGGCAGTTATTGAAGGGCTCTGGACTTTTAAGATCTCACCTGTGATGGTAATGGAAAAAAATACAATGAAAAAATATTTAAAAAAAAAGAAGATCCCTTCTGTGAAGTGGGCATGACAGCACCCATCTCCCAGGGTCAGTGGGGAGATACATTAATTACTTCACTTACTACACATGAAAGATTATCTGAAATCATTAGTTTCCCTCATTTTCTACTACTATCTATCAAAGACATTTTGGTTACCTTGAAATTCCTTGCAGAAAGCAAGTTAAAATACTTTTGAGGGTCATAAAGAAGTTTATGTAAATGAACATACTACCAATAAAGGGAAATCCATTCAACACAGATTGAAAATGAGAGGTTGTCTAGCCAATGTGAATGTGATTAAACCACCAGACAATCTAAACAAGTTCATAAACCAATGTTAGCTTAGCTGTTGAGAAAGCAGGGCAGCATTTTTGGAGAAACTTGGATGTGGATTCAGAGACTTGGATTTGAAACCCAGTCAGACAACCTTTTATTAGTTGGGTGACTTTGGATAAGTAACTTGATTTTTTTGTGTCTTAGATTCATCATTTACACAATAGAAATAGTCATATCTTGTATCTCCTGCGCCAGAGTATTGTAAGAATAGAGTCAGATGAAATAAGTCACAGATTTGATAAATTGAAAGTGCAATAAAAATGTGACAAGTTGTTGTTAACCCATTTACAATCGATCTCAATCAGCCGGTGTATTTTCTGAATGTTTAGTTTTAATAGTATTTTTTTTTTTTTTTACTTTTACAACCCTCTGAATAACTTACAAAGAGTTTTCACATTTTTTAAAGTTTATGTGACTTCTCTGTGATTTATGCCTAGTTCTGTTTCATATAGTGGATGATTCAGAATAATACTAGATACAGAATGCCTTCATGGAACTTAAAATATAGATGGGGAAACAAACTTGAAACAGAAGAAAAGTTACTCCTACAGTTGGAATTCATGGTGTCTTTCCTCACTTCATAATATCAAGGCAAAGAGTACCAATTTGGGTCAAGGACCACCAGAGTCCTAAGTGAGGTACAATTTGGTTTTCTAATAGGTATTGACTTATAAAGGGAGATCCAGGGAGAATTTAAATTTTCTTCCTTCTTTATGGTTCATTTTTATCTTTGGTTCTCTATGGACAAAATAGTATGCCCAGATATCAGAAAACTTTTTTCTCTATTTCAAACTTAAAGTTTAATTTTTTCAATTATACTTAACATTTGTTTCAGGTATACAAAATAGTGATTAGACATTTATATAACTTAGGAAGTGATCCCCCTTGATAAGTCTAGTGCTCATCTGATACTATACATAATTTTTACAATATTATTGACTATATTCCTTATGCTGTACTTTACATCTTCATGACTGTTTTTGTAACTGGCAATTTGTACTTCTTAATCCCTTCTTCTTCACCCATCTCCCCAACCTCCCTCTCATCTGGCAATCATCAAAATGTTCTCTGTATCTATGAGTTACTTTCTGTTTTGTTAGTTTATCTTTTTTTTTTTTAAGATTCCAAATAAAGTAAAATAACATGTCTTTTGTCTTTGTCTGGCTTATTTCACTTAGCATAAAACCCTGTAGGTTCATCCATGCTGTTACAAAGGACAAGATTTCATTCTGTTTTATGGCTGAGCAATATTCCATTGCATATATGTACAATGTCTCCTTTATTCATTAGTCTATTGGTGGCCACTTAGATTGCTTACAGATTTGGCTATTTTAAATGTTGCAATGAACATGTGAGTGCATTTGTCTTTTCAAATTAGTGTTTCAATTTCTTTGGGTAAATACTCAAAAGTGGGGTTGCTGGATCATAAGGTAGTTCTATTTTCAATTTTTTGAGTAACTTCCGTATTGTTTTCAATAGTAGCAGCACTAATTTATATTGCACCCATAGCACATGAGGGTTCCATTTTCTCCACCTCCTTGCCAACAGAAAAGTTTCTTTTTAGACATTTCCCAGCTTTGGGAAAGTCAGAGGTCATTGTTTGAGGCGAAGAGGAAAGAGGGCATGCAGTGAATGACGTAGGTCAGCTCTGCCCTTAGGAGGCAGTATAGAATAGTGGCTAAAAAATGACCTTGGAACCAGAGAAGCTTATGTTTTATTGACCTTATGTGAAACCTTGAATAAATGCCTTAATAGCTCTTAGCTTTGGGTTCCTAAATGAGGACAGGGTAGTTGTATTTTTTTTAACTTTGATCATCTATAATTTATTGATAATTCTTTTAGTGTATTTTATTAATTATGCTATTACAGTTGTCCCATTTTTTTCTCCCTTTATCCCCTCTGCCCTGCACCCCATCCCATCATCCCCACACCTCTTAGTTCATGTTTATGGGTTGTACATATCAGTTCTTTGGCTTCTCAATTTCCTATACTATTCTTAGCCTCCCCTAAACTATTTTTTTTGTCAATGTTTTCCTGCCACCACTTTCACCAGACCCACACATCTCTTCCTCCCACCCTCAAACCTTCCCCCATTTGGCTTTGTCAATGGGTCCTTTATGCATGTTCCTTGATGACCCTTCCCCTCCCTTTCCCCTGTCATTCCTCTCCCTCCTCCTCTCTGGTTATTGTCAGGTTATTTTTTAGTTCAATGTTGCTGGTTATGTTTTTATTGCTTGTTTATTTTGTTGATTAGATTCTACTTATAGGTGAGGTCATATGGCATCTGTCTTTCACCGCCTGGCTTATTTCACTTAGCACAATGCTCTCCAGTTCCATTCATGCCGTTGCAAAGGGTAGTAGCTCCTTCTTTCTTTCTGCTGTGTAGTATTCCATTGTGTAAATGTACCACAGTTTTTTGACCCACTCATTTGCTGTTGAGCACTTAGGTTGCTTCCAATTCTTGGCTATTGTAAATTGTGCTGCTATGAACATTGAGGTGCACAGGTTCTTTTGAATTGGTGTTTCAGGATTCTTAGGGTACAATCCTAGCAGTAGAATTGCTGGGTCAAAAAGCAGTTCCATTTTTAGTTTTTTCAGGAAATTCCAAACTGTTTTCCACAGTGGTAGCACCAGCTTGTATTCTTACCAACAGTGTACTACAGTTCCCTTTCACCAAAATGTCCATACTACCCAAAGGAATTTATAGATTCAACACAATCCCTATTAAAATACCAATGACATATTTCACAGATATAGAACAAACATTTCAAAAATTTATGTGGAATCATAAATGACCCTGAATAGCTGCAGTAATTTTGAGAAAGAAGAGCAAAGTAGGAGGGATCACAATACCTGACATCAAGCTATAGTATAAGGCCACTGTAATCAAAACAACCTGGTACAGGCTTAAGACACATAGATCAACGGGATGGAATAGAGAGCTCAGAAATAAACTCATGTCTCTATGGTCAATTAATATTCGACAAAGGGGACAGAAGGATAAAATAGAGTAAAAATAGCCTCTTCAGCAAATAAATGGTGTTGGAAGATCTGGACAAATACATGGAAAAAAATGAAATTTGACCACCAACTTACACCACACACAAAAATAAACTCAAGATGGATAAAACACTTTAAATATAAGTTGCAACACCATAAAGTCCTAAAGGAGAACATAGGCAGGAAAATCTCAGATATTCCACGCAGCAATATTTTCAACGACATGTCCCCTAGATCAAGGGACATAAAGGAAAGGATAAACAAATGGGACTTCATCAAAATAAGAAGCTTTTGCATAGCTAAAGGAAACATCAGTAAAATGAAAATGGACCCAACTGTATGGGAAAATATATTTGCCAATGATACCTTGGACAAGGGTTTGATCTCCAAAATGCATAAAGAACTCACATGACACCACTTCAGGAAGACAAACAATCCAATTAAAAAATGGGCAAGGACCTGAACAGACACTTCTCCAAGGAGGACACAGGGCCCAGGGACACATGAAAGGATACCAAGCATCACTAGCCATCAGTGAGATGCAAATTAAAACCACAATGAGATTCCACTTCACACCAGTCAGAATGGCCATCATAAACAAATCAACAAACAAGTGCCGGCGAGGTTGTGAAGAAAAGGGAGCCCTAAAATGGTTGTATTAAATGAGGTAACCCATATAAAGCTCTTGACTAGTACACTGGTAAACATGCAATAAATTACAGTTGTTAATAACTGCAGAACTTTAGAGAAAATTACTTTCTCTTCTTTTCTAATCATTACAGAGATAAAATCTGGAGGAGATAAGCAGGACTTGGGTGGACCTAATGAAAAAAGGGACTTGGACTAGGTCAATTGAGTCAATTCCTATCCTGGGCCTAAAGTTAAAAAGCTGAGATTCTTAGAGGTCCATGCATTGTATAGTCCAGTCACATAAATAACTTTGTACATAAGAATTCTTTATTTTTGCCAGAGTATTTCTGAATATACTTCATAATACATTGCTATTATTTTTGCTTTAGCTTAGATATTCAAGTCTTTTCAAAAAGTCAAAAATGTATTGTCACCTCTAGAAGTAATTTTTTTCTTTCTTCATTAATTTCATGTCATTATCTACATTGTTTAGTTTGTAGGCAAATTTAGAATCTCTGTTAC
>PVJD01009267.1:0-64459 GCA_004026545.1 Mormoops blainvillei | reverse complement strand
CTGGCATGGGAGGGCAGAAATCCTGGGAAGGGAGGAAGGAGGGAGCTGAGAAAGGGAGAGCCCCCACGTCTGTGACTGCGTCCCACCCCGTTCTGGGCACTCGCATGCGCAGGGGAAGCAGGAGGTTCACAGAGAACGGCAACAGCTTGGAGGCAAAGGGAGCTGAGAGGCTGCAGTGGCGGGCTGCCGCCAGGGAGACAGTCCGAGCTGTGCTGGGGCCCAGTAACCGGGCTTCAGCGGCAAGCAGCGGAATCCAGTTTCTATAATGTTTCATCCAGAAGATACTATAGCCAATAAAAACTCACGGACATGAGAAGAAATGGGAAAATGCGACCCATCTTCAAGATCAACACCAGTCAGTAGAAACAAACCCGAGGAAGACCCAGATGTGAGAACTGGCTGACTGGAAAGGACTTTAAAACAGCTACTGTAAATATGCATGAGGTCTAAAGTGGAAACCGGGCCACGGTGAGTGGACAGGTAGGAATTCCCGTCAAAGAAAGGAAAACTACAAAAAAAGAACCAAATCTTCTGGTAATAACACAGTAGTTTAGTCAGACTTACTCCTTGTGCAGATCATGATTATGGAATCTTGAAAAGATATTTTTTAAAAATCACTGGAAGGCAACCAAAAGGCAAAAAAGTGCAGGGGGGACTATCGTTTAAAAGATGACCTGCAAGAGGAGAGATGTGCAGGTCAGTTCTCTGGCTGACGGCTCCTCTAGCACGTCGGGGGCAGCTCCTGGAGGACCCGCAGAAAAGCCGCAAACTAGCGGGGCTGAGCAGGGAGTTCAGTGCTGTGCACCACAGAGGAGAGAGTGGGAGTTGGGGGTCAGACAAGATAACTGCGGGCTACATGGGGGAAAACACCCACCTTAGAGAAATAAAGCAAAACACAGTCTCTGCCGTGTATCATTTATACTGTTTAGTGTTCAATTTAAAGTAACTAAACACATACTGACAGCAAAAAATGATCTCTAACTTTTCAGGATTAAAAAAGCAGCTAATGGGAATCAACACCAAGATGATCGGAATACCACAGCTCTCAGGCCAGGGTTTTAAAGGGGCCGCTGCGAAGGCACTGAGAGGTGAAAAGGGGCACAATACCGCGGCAGACTACGAGACCCAAATTCTTGTCAGAGATTTTGAAAAGGTCATGTCTTAATTAAAGGGTCAATATGTCACAAAGATATAAACATTAAATGTGTACCTGTAAGTACTTAAAAGGGAAAAGGTGGGCTTAAAACTACCATTTCCTTCTTAAGAAGCTAGAAAAATACAGGCAAACTGAACTTAAGTAATTAGAAGGAAGGAAATAATAAACAGTAGAAGTCAACTGAAAGGAAAATAAGTAATAAAGAAACTGACAAAGCCAACAACTGGTTCTTTGAAAATATGAATAAAATTGGCAAGTCCCTTGCAAGACTGATCGAGAAAGGAAAAAAAAATTATCGATATCATAAATGAAAGAAATAACACTACAGATCTTACAGGCATTGGAAACATGAGGGAATATTGTAAACAACTTTATACCAATACATTTAACAACTTAGATAAAATTAATACATTCCCTAAGATACACAACTCACCCAGTGACACAGATGAAATAACAAATCTCTGTGGCCCCATCTAATGAACTGAATCTGTTACCAAAAACCATCTCACAGAGAAAACCCTAGGACCACAGGTTTTTAACCCATGAATTCTAACAAATTTTTAAGGGAAAAAAATAACATCCATTTTAAAAAGTATCTTTGAGAAAACAGGAGAACAGGGAACACTTCTCAACTCAGTTTTTGAGGCCACAACAGTCTGATTCTAAAACCTGATAAAAACATGACAGGAAGAAAACCACCTACACGAGTCCTCTTGAACACAGACGGGAGAGTCCCAGCAGAACGACAGCAAGTAATGGCAAAGGGGGCGCTCTTCCCAGGAGAGTGCGGACCAGGGTCCTCGGCGCCCGCCAACACAAGGGGGGGCGTGGATGAAAACCATACTCGCGTGGTTTCAGTGTGACTCTCCTTACCACTTTGGGAGGGCTCCGAAAGCAGTATGTGGAGCAGCTCGGCAGACACCCTCTCTATCTACAAAGTGACTGGAGTACCAGGGCACTCACGTCACCAATATGGGGGCAGCTGAAGCCTCGGGCCCCCGGGCGTGACACAGGAGAATGCTTCCATGACATCCTGCCACAAACGCAGGGCCCGGCGCTCCTCAGGCGGACACACCACCTGCACTCACACGGAGAGCCGGGCTCCTGGAACACCGGCCTACACTCGTCCCACACTTGTCCCCCACGTTGAGGCTACGAGTTCAAAGAAAGACCCAGGATCTGCTCCAGGTTAAAGGAGACCGAAAGAATGTGACAGTTCAGTGCCCTGTGGGATCCTGGGCTGGATCCTGGACAAGTGATAACATTTGAACATGAACTCCCTGATTTTGATCAATGTACTACGGTTGTTTAAGAGAGAGTTCACTTGTTTGTAAGGAGTGTGCACGGAAATATATACTTAGGAGTAAAGAGGCACAATGTCTCCAATTTACTCTCCAATGGCTCAGAAAATACTCACACATGCGTGTGTATTGTGGGTACACATGAACAGGTATGGAGAGAGAGAACACGATGAAACAGACGGTGCTGGGCGTAAGCCGCGCAGGCGCTAGACAGACGGTGCACTGGGACTCACTCCTGCAACTTTTCCACGAGTTTGAAATTAAAACAAAGTGAAACATCCCCCCCTCCTCAATTTTTAAGAACTCTCCCACTCCCCCAAGAAAAACAAAAAGAAGGGGGAAGAAGGAAGAAATAGATGGGGGAGGACGGCGGGGCGGGGAGGGAGGGGGGGCTTCCCGTCTCTGAGGTCTGCTCCCTCCGCGGGCTCTTCTGCAGCAGAAAAGGGTCCTGGGTTGGCAGCCCACCCACTGGTCAGTGGAGCTGGAATCTGCACACAGCAGACAGGAGAGGAAAGTGGCACAGGGGAAACTGTCCCAATGACACGAGTAAGGAGAAGACTGGGTCCTGACTGGTGGCCAAGCGGAGTGGCACAGAGTGGCAGCCACAGTAAATGAGGACACCGGGCTTCTACCTCCAGGGTGACGGCCACTGAAGAGCGCTCAGTGTCTGCACCCCACCCCCTGCCCACCTGCCACACCCTCATGACCTTATCGCCACCTGCACAAAACAAACCCCAAATCACTGGAAGCCAGCACGCCGAGCGACAGGACATGACGTTCCCGTTGCTCTGGGAACCACCTGTGTGGAACGGCGAGCTTCCCCGAGCTGCTCGGAGCCAACTATTCTTCACAGCACACGCCACGACATTCTCTTTAAGTAAATGCACAAATAAAAATGAGCGTAAAAATAGGAATGACGACAAAAAGTGAGGAAGCCTTAATGTGAAAACGTGTTGGGAGAGAAAAATAGGCTTCTGACAATTAGTTATAATCTCAGAATGCTAATGGCCTTCGTGCGAGCACAAGGAATTATAATTGGTCCCCAGCGGCCTGCTCATGCTGTCTAGATGTAATTACAGGATACAGCGCTTCCAGTTCTCGCCGATCCACTCATTCAACAACCAGCATTCATCGAGCCCGACTCCGGGCCCGGCGCTGCGCTGGGGGCCCGTGGCGGAATGACGCCGTGTATAAGCTCGCCGCTCAGAGGGAGAAATAAACAAACAAGTCAAGTTCACAATTCAGCTGCTAGATGAGAGCAGGCAGAGACGAACCCAGCCTTCCGAACGCATGAACGAAGGCATTGGCGCCGAGTGCCAGCATGGCTAGAAAGACTTTCCAAAACAAAACGTATGCACATGGGAGAAGCCCACCCGCAATTTGCACTGCGTAGCTCAGCGACACGCAGGACACATCTAGCTGGCTGTCTCTGACTCTGCTAATCACGTATGCACTAGGGCTGCCGGCATCGGAATCTGCGGATCACAACTTCCAGTGGGAATGGCAAGTCTAACGGACGGACAGGCACACGTGCTGTCTAAGGAGACCTGACGTTTCCTGGGAGCAGGAGGCATTTCCTTGGAAACAGCAGTATCCTGAGAGTGTGTATAGGTGCATATAGACGCAGCAACCCTCACACCACGTGGCGCAAAGAGAGCCTCAAAACACCAGGGCATCGACGCAGCCCCATTTGCTTCTCCTCACACACGCCACCGCCTCGGGAGCGCACGTCAGCGCCCGGTGCTGGCGGCTGACTCGCAGACCAGCAACGGGGGAACGCTGCCTGCCTCGCGGGCTCTGTCCGTCACCCGTGGCTGTCTTTTCCTTGAAGAATGAAGACTACCCTTCACCCAACTGTCCGAAGATTGGACACACTTTGTTCTCAATCCTGTCCTTTCCTAGCTAAAAAGAAACAGGGCCCCAATGTGCTCCACGACTCTGGGTTCCCACGGGATGAGTACCCCGCAAGGCCCTGGGCCTCGGGGCTCCAGGGAAGGAAGACAGTACAGCTTCTGAACATAAATGAAGCAGGCCTGGCCCGGGCCTGCTTCCTGCGGGACTGCACGCAGAGCCAAGCACAGGCCCCCAGAGACACCCCGAATCGCAGGCCTGCCTGCCTGTGGGCGGCAGGGGAGGCGCCAGGCCGCGGTGGCTCTCTGCGGCCCCACCTGAAAGCTTACATAGTCAAATAATGGTATCAGTTGGAATGAAAAATACAATTTATGTGAACTAATTTGTTCTGGAAGTGATTTGTGGCAACAGCTTTTCGAAGGCTTGCTATACTTTCCAAATATTTTTACCACGAAAAAAGCAGAAGACGAACAATATTGCTGACAAGAATGGAGTGGTTGGAAACAAAACAAAATAAAAATCATGCAAAAATGCCTTTAGCATTATTTTTCATGGTTTATCAGTCTTTAGGGATAAGATATTTGGTTGTCAGTCGTAACCTTGGAAGCTCGCCTAACCGACTTTCAAACAAAAAAGATCAAGTTGGCAAAGTTCACTGCTCAGCTGCCAAATACCCCAACTAAATGATATTATCCAGGTTTGTTTCACACAATAAATTTAATTTCTTAGAGAGAAACTTGAAATTTATAAGAGAGCCCTGGAGAATTTGAATTTTAATAATCAATTATTCTTCAGCCTGATTCATCTTATAAACATATGGGATATGGAAAATATTAAATTAAGTTTAAAAAGCCAGACCTCTAACTCATGCTGAGGAAAACTTTTACATAAATGAAGAATAATTGCCAAATGTTCTGATGTTGTAATACAATTTTGGGGGGCCACGTGGTATAATGTTTCCACACTTTGAGAAAGAAAAGGATTCCTTTCTCTAATGCCAGTGTTCTCCAAGCGGGAAAACGGCTCTCTTCTGCACTGGCCGCTCAAACAGCCGAGGCTGCGACTCTTCGCGTCCTTAGCTGGGACGCCTCCAACACGCTGGAAGGGTCCTGGGGGTTTTTCCCCCGAAGCACGAACAGGAAGCCTGTGTGAGGCAGCGCTTCCTGCGTGGGTCAGTGTGCAGTGGTGGGGGTGCAACTGGGTGACCTTCCCTCTGGCCAGAGGGCAGCAGGCCCGAGGACGGGCAGGGGAGTCCTGGTCTCAAGGCGACCCGTGACAGCCAGGTGTGAACAGGGCTCCAGAAGCAGAAAGCTCCTGGTGACACAACCATGTCCCGGCGCACAGAGTCTTACAAACGCAAGGATGCCACCAAACTGACTGTTAAAAGCAAAAGACGTTTTGCATTTAGACTATTCCTTTCATTATACGCCGTTAGCGGGTATCAGCATAAATACCTTAACAGAGCGTTTCCCAAACCACTGTAACCATTTTGGCCACATCGACATTCCCCAGAGCACTGCTTTCTTATTTGCTGACGTGCCTACTTTAGTCTTGTCCTGATCAATAAAACAGACACACGTCTACCAGATTTTAATTGTCCTGGCACCACCTAAAATCATCTCCCATATCACACCGGGGCGCTTACTTTCGGCAACATCCACGGCCCAAGTGGGTTAAGAATTCACCTACAAATCTCGGCATCTTGCCCAGCAGAAGTCAAAGCTGGCTGTCCCGGCTCTGTCCGAATCACTCACATCCCATGCTTTGCCTTCTCAAAGCCATCGGTGACGTAGGACAGACCCTCTCAAACATGCTCAGGTCTGAACTGTAAACCTCTGAGCGGGGCCGCACCAGCAGCCACCTTGTTTATGAGAACAGTGCCGGCCACTAGCGGACACACACGGCACTCCAGTCACGCCCACGCCGTCACGGGACAGCCCACCGAGGCGTGGGGCTGTCACTCCCCAGACAGACTCACGTTTGCGGCTTCTGCTTTGTATTCGTCGTCACTGTCTGGGGCAGAGAGCGCCAGCAGGACCGGGCACACTTTGTTTTCGATGTCGTGCTGGGAAATTAGATCCTGCTCCAGAAGAATCAAGAGCACCTCCTGACTTGATTTTCTAACCTGGAAGATGAAAAGGGCAAGAGGTGAAACACAGAGCGAGCCGAAGTGCTCTCCGCATCGGGACCAAGGTCCCCTGCAGAAGGTGGGGCCAACCGGCCTCCCCTCCCCTCCCCTGAGGCCTCATTTCCTCCCCCTGCCCGGCGCCTCCCGATGTGCGATGCTCTCGGACCAACGGCCCTTCTCCCACACATCAGTCACGCCCACTGGCAGCCTGAGAGCAGCCCACACTTTTCCTTCACAACTCATGCCCCAGGTCTTTACCCATACAGATGCACACACGTGTGTGCACACATGACACACATGAGCACACAGGCAGACATATGCAGGTATTTTTCCCATTATGATGACACGCTGCTGTCAGTCTTCCCCACTGCAGAGTGGACCTGGAGGTTGGGTGCCACGTCAGACTTGTCCTCTGTCCTCCGGTGCAGCCTCAGGACCTGGCAGCAGGTTGATGACACGGATGCACCGCCCCACCCCCAGGCCAAGGGACAATCTTCCCTCTGCTTTGTAACACCCCAGCCCGTCACGCCTGGACGTGAACCATTTCAGCTGCAGCAGGAGGCGCAGGCAGGGGCGCGGGGGACAGGCCTACGTTCAGGGCACAGGAAACCAGGACCCGGTGCAGGGAAGAGGAAGGTGGGAGGCTTCCCTAAGACATGCGGCAGATGGGCCTGGTGAGACTGGCCGGACATCCTGGCTCCTTCTCCAGCCCTCCGCTCCCCAACACACGCAACCGTGCCCCTCGGCTCCTCGGGTCCTCACCTCTAGAACAAGGATGGGTTAACAAGGGCACCCATGCTTCACGGGGAGGTTTGGAAGTCAGTGAGACAATCCTGGCTCCTCCGGGAGCCTGCCTGCTACGCCCCGGGGAGGGCTCCAGGGTGGCAGCTGCTAAGTAGCAGCCGTCACAGTAATAATATAAATAATGTGCCCAATTTTGTTAATTTCATACCTTGCATGAGTCACTGCATGTTCGATGGCCATGAAAAGTACTTGATGATAAATAGACAGGCTGGCCCGAGATGCAGAAGCTGCATGGGACCTGGAATGCCCACGCCCCTGTGCAAAACAATGGGTGTCTTTGCTGAAGTAAGATTCTAAAGTCCCCGGGGCCCTCGGGCATGCCAGTGGCCCATGGCAGGGATATCTGGAAGGGCTGGCATCTGTTAAAGGGAGGCACAAGCTGAGGGGCGTAGAAGGGAGAGGCATTTGGAAGGACCTTGGAGAAAGAAAGGGATGGGCAGGTGCTTGAGGCATCACCAGCATGCTGGGGACAGCAGGCTGGGGACAGGCAGCCCGGACGGAGCAGGAGCGTGGGCTGTGCCTGAGGGCATTAAACAGTCTGAGGGATGTTCAGTACAATGACTTCATCCCATTTCTGTGTGTAAAGATGACAGGGACGGGGAAGAGGGGGTGCCCTCACGGGCTCTGTCCTAATCATGGGACAAAGGAGGCAGGCACAGTGAGCGGGGGGCGTTCCCATGGCAGGGGGGGCGGGGGCTCTGGGGAACTGGAGGTGGCGGGTGGTGGCAGGCTCTCTGAGAGAAGGGATGGAGATTGAAGGCCTCTATCTTCTCGAGGAGGTGAAAGACAAGGTCGCCCGCAAGGCGGGGCAGGGTGCGGTGCCAAGGCTTGATGAGAGCCATTGGGGTCTGAGAGTGATGCCGGGGACAATGGGAAGAGCAGCTGACGAGTGACAAGGAAAAGGACTGCCAGGCAGCGCTGCTAGTCCAGCAGTGACGGGAGACCATAAATCCGCAATGGTGCCAATCAGTGTAGGAGGGGACACCCCGCCTGGCCCCGCACCCAGGGCTGGAGGAGGCTGGCGGGTGGGGTGGGCAGGCACAGCCAGGTGGCAGAAGTGCTGTGAACAGGGCAAACAATGGAGGGTGACAGTGGGCACGGGCCTGGAAGTGTGGGGGGACAGAGAGAACAGCTGAGGAAGAAGAGGAGGTAAAGGCAGGATGACGAGGGGAGCCAGGGTCCAGAGGCCTCCAGGGTCGGGAGGCGCCAGGTGGATGGCGGGAGAGAGCTGTGGGGAGAGTGGAAGTCCATCTTTGGGACTTAGAGGAACGGCAGGGACAACTGGGGAGAAAGAGCAACCAGGAGCCCGGGCGGGTGGACGGGCGGCTGCTCCGGCGACGGACACAAGCGTTCAGCAAACACAGGCCGAGAGTCAGGCCCTGGGCCACAGCCTGGGGTCAAACCTCAGTTCCTCCCAGGGCCCAAAGGACAGCAATGGCACGTGACAAAGCTCGGGGAAGTGCCAAATCCCCTGATGCAGAATAATGTCACATTCAAGAATGTATCCAGAGCAAGAAGGAAAGCCAGCAGAAGGGTGACGCTGCATCCCTCACAGCGCTCGCTGCCTCCACGGAACGAAAGAGCTGAGGGAAATCTACACGTTCGACAGGACGCAGAAGATAAAGACTGTGAAGTACAACGTCTGGGACACGGAGATGAGCTTTCTGGGGCAGAAAATCTGTGCCCCTCATCTCGGTATCCCCAGCACAGAGCACTGTGCCCGGCTCCTCACAGGCGCTCGGGACTTGCCTGAAGAAATGAACAAATGGAAGAAACTCTCGCGTTATGATTGGACCTAGGTGGGGAAAGTGTAAGTACCTAGAGAAGAAAATGCAAAACTAATCCAAATGCTGATATGAGGAGGGCAGAAAGAGGATGACTTTCTTCCTTCTTTGAAAACAATGTTCAGCCTTGGCTGGTGTGGCTCAGTGGATTGAGTGCCGGCCTGCGAATCAAAGGGTCGCCGGTTTGATTCCCAGTCTAGAGCACATGTCTGGGTTGCAGGTGAGGTCCCCAATGGGGGGCACACGAGAGGCAACCACACCGATGTTTCTCTCCCTCTTTCTCCCTCCTTTCCACGCTCTAAAAATAAATAAATAAAATCTAAAAAAAAAACACCAAGAAAAACAACTACATTTAATCCTGTCACACTGTTGAACAGTTAAAAAAGTATTTGCTCTTTCAGAAATGCTTGGCTTAAGGTAGAAATACAAGCCCAAATTGTAGAATTTCTTGAAAATAATAATGATGAAAACTTGGCATATCATAAAAAATTACAAATGCATTAAACCTTTGGAGAAATCCACCCCCAAAATAAACTGATACAGATAGAAATGATGCAAGGCTATTTGTTGCAACAATTTTGAAGTGGCAAACTGAGATAGCTCAAATGTCTACCAATAAACTATGGTACTTATGCCAGTGGAGCACTATGCAGCCATGAAAAAGGAACAAAGAAGATTTCCCTGGACTGCTATGGACTCTCCCAGGACACCTTAGGCAGTGGGAAAAACAAGAGACAGAACAGTAGGCAAAGTAGCCCCCTTGCATCTCAGAGAAACAAGCGGGGGGCAGAATGCAAGCGCATATGTGTGTCTGCTTAGAATTGTGCGTGTGTGTGTGTGTGTGTGTGTGTGTTAAAGGTAAGAATAAACCAAGACCTAATCAAAATGGCTTATTAGGCACCCCCCCGCCAGAATCTACAGGGGAGGGAGAGACAGCAGGGTGGGTTAGGACACAAGTCAGTTTTCTCTGAATGTACTTAGTCTGTTTTACAGCTTTCCCTGTTGAATCATATAAAAACGTTTTAAATAATTATGAGTCTAAATCAAATCAAAATGTAAAAGCTAGAGCAGTTTCTACAAATAAAAATAAATGAAAACAAATGAGCCTAAATGCATATCAAGTTGTCAGCTTAACCACAAGGAGAAGGGTTAATGCAAGGGCTTGAGACCACAGTGATGGTCACGTCCCCATGCGCCTCTGGGAACAGAGAAGCCCAAAACAACAGGGACACCTGCAACTACACTTGGCAACTCTACCGCACAGGGAGGGACAACACTGGTATTTCTCTTTTGGACACACACACATTAAGGCCATTAAGAAGCAAGATTTGTACTGTGTAATACATATACATGTAAAAGCCCTATAATCCTAAGTTGGAGCTAGAAATAACAATATAGCCTCAGGAGGAATTTTCATTTTTTTAAGAAAATCAACTGCTCTGCCACTAGACGCAATGACTATTCTCGGGGCAATGAGCACCCCCAGCCCCCACACCCACCATCCTATCACCGTCTCCCTGCTCAAGGGGCCAGGAATCCTTGGAGAAATGGCCCCTCACAGGTAGAGGTGAGCTGTAAAAGTCTACCGGGTCCCATCAGGAGGAGTCAGGAGCCAACTTAGGGGCCATTTGATCAAGGTCAGGGCCATTTGATCGTCAAAAAGAGCGGCTGCGATGGATGCAAATATCTAATAGGTCAGAATACGCTGCTTCACAACAATCCTCAAAATAAACAAGTTTTTAAACCTTAATTGGTAACCGTTGTAGATTATTGGGTACCCACTAATTACTCTAGAAACTGGTACTTAAAGGGAAAAAAATAAAGCTCTTATCCTGTGTCCACGGACAAACAGATTTTTGGGGTTACCAAAGAGCTGAGGGGGAAATTCTTTATAGAAGGATCCCGGTCCTGAAAAGAAATGGCAGATTTGAGGGATCGTCCCTCCTTTGCAGCCTCCGATGAAACCCGGGGTCTGGACAATGAGCGCCCATGGCTGCTCCTGGCTTGATGGGGAACTTCGTTATGAGCAGGTAAGGCTGACAAAACCCGCATCCGGTGACCACACAGCTTCTTGCCTCAGGATTTGATGCGGCACCTAGAGCACATTCTCACTATAGGATATAAAACTCTGAGTCTGACAGAGCCTCTAAATTACCACCAGTTTGTGGGAAGTGCTGAGAATAAGGGAACATCTCAGACAACGCTGAGGAGACCTGATCCGCCAGATCCCCAATGGGGGAAATCTGATAGGACTCATGACCTAGTTTCCTCAACAAATAAACAGCAGGAGAAAAAAGGGAGGGACAGTGTCATCAATTAAAAGAGATTTAAAGACATGTCAACCAAATACAATGTGTGAATCCTGTGTGTCTCCTGATTTGAACAGACTATCTGCAAAAACCAGATTTATGAGAAAACTGGGAAAATGTGAGCAAAGACTAGATAGGAGACGATATTAAGAAACTACTGATAATTTTTACACTTGCGATAATGGTACTGTCATTATGTTTTTTAAAGTATCTATATTTCTCAGAGTGCAATACTAAAGCATTCACAGTTGAAATGAGACGGTGTCTGGGAAATGCTTTTATCTGGGTTGGATTTATCTTGGTAAGAGAAATGAAAAAAGACTGGTCAAATGCTAATGATAGTTGAAGCTGGGTGAACAGTACAGGAGCATTCATTTTAATATTCTCGGTACTGCTATATGTGTTTGGAAATTTCCATAATAAAAAGTAAAAAAAAAAAGAAGAAGAAGAGCCATCTCATGATAATGCGAATGAGTGCCGTCTCCCTTCTTCCGATGCGGTGAGAGGGACGGGCACAGATAGGCCTTCTGTGCCTGAATCACTTAACTCTAAGAAGCTGTTTTCTGAGCCACGAAGATCAGTTAAATAAGACTAAAGAGAATTTGCTACAGAGACCTTACGATTGCAATTTTACACACCTGATTGTTTGGATCTGCCAGGTACCGCACTACAATTGGTATGAGGCATTCAGAGAACAGCAGTGGAAAATCTGATCTGTTTTCTTGTAAAAAAACGGCCAGAGGAGGAATCTGTTCCATCAGCTCCGTCCGCACGGTGGGTTCTGCAGCAATAAAAAAAAACAACAAAGAAAGAATTATATAAAAATAAGCCAAGCATCTTATAGAGTACATACTGATAGTTTCTAGCTTCTCTTACTAAAATACTTCATCAAAAAATTAGACAAATGCCATTTAAAAATCATTTCCCATTTTGAGTATTTATGCTACAGACAGGCTTAAAAAGCTAATAAGCTATAAGGCAATATAAAAACATAAAAAGAAGAGAGAATGACAACTCTATTATAACAAGCTATATATGAATCGAGGAGGGTGCAAGAAGTCTGCATGCTGGGCCAGCGTCCAAAAGCCATTACAGCTAATGGCTTATATGCCAGACCTATGGGCTGTGCGTATTTAAATTCCAGCCAGAATGTATACATTATAAATAATTCTTTCATAAATGCACTCCCCCGCAATCCACGCATCCCAATTATTTCTAAGGCAAAGCATTAAACAAAAGAGTGGCTGGAGCGCCAATATACCACATTAAATTTAACACCAATATATAATTGCTTCAGCGCTGTAAATGGTGACTCATTTATAAAGAGAATCCATTTAAGGACTCAAAACATCCACTTGGGCCTTTTTAAAAGCGTTGTGTCAAAGTCGGATGAATATTTTAAACTAATATGGGAGCTATATGGAAGGCTTATTTTTCTATTTTCCGTTAAAATGATCAAAATCTAAAGCAAGCCTAATATTTCCAAAACTTTCTGAAGCTGTTCACCAGTCATTACAAATGCGGGGCGGCGGGGGGGGCTGCTGTCAGCACCTGCAAACCCACTGTTTGCTCCTCTCCCTCGTCTTTCCAGGGGAAGGGAGCTGGAAGGCGCGGGGGAGAGGAGGGGGGAGGGGGTGTCCGCGTCTCAGCGTCTACTCTACAGCAGTGTGCCTTCCTTCCAGGACAGTAATCATGGAGGAGGCAAAAGAAAGAAAAGTCAGGCTTAGTCAACGAGCTCGTAGGTGAGGGGCACCAATGGCTGCATTGTTCTAGTCCAAAGGACTTCATTTGATTTGGTATTTCTTAGCAACCAATAGTCTGGCAAAACTCATGAAATACAAAAGGCTTAACTGCCAGGGCAAAGAGCATTCATAGCCATTAGTCACTCTCATTTTCTAAAAATAAGGATAATCTGATGCCAAAAAACACACCTATTCTTCATGACAAAATCCATTCATGGTTAGACATTGCTTAAAATTTATTGATTAATAAACAGGGTTTTTGGGGTTTTTTTTGCCCTGGCTGGTGCGGCTCAGTGGATTGAGCTCCGGCCTGCACACCAAAGGGTTGCCGGTTTGATTCCCAGTCCGGGCACAGGCCTGGGTTGCTGGCCAGGTCCCCGGTAGGGGGCACACGAGAGGCAACTACACATTGATGTTTCTTCTCTTCCTCTCTTTCTCCTCCCTTTCCCTCTCTCTAAAATAAATAAATAAAATCTTTTTAAAAATAAAATAAAATAAAATAAAATAAACAGTTTTTTTATGTTTCTGATCATTGGTTTCTTGTCATTTCCAATGTCTTGGAAATGCACACGTAGAAAGGAAAAGTATCCACTCCTTGTACAAACCTGCATCTTCTGACAACCTGACCACGATGGCCAGGACCGTGAAGAAGTCTTCGTCGGTGCTACCGAAGTCCCGGAAGATATCGAGCAGCCCGCGGGCAATAATCTGGCTGCAGAGAAACGATTCGACAGTTGCGCAGACCACGCTGACCGCTGGGGTGCAGGCTACGAGCCGGTAACACACACGGGGAGCAAAGGAAAGTCCCCAGCCTCCGTCCAGAGGAAGGAGAGTGTGCCCGGGAGCGTCCAGAGATGATCGTTCCAGTGTTATCAACATCCCACAGGGAGGGGGCTGGGTCCTCTAGGTTGGGGGCCGCTGGCGGTGGACACTGACCACCTGGGAAAAGGGAAAACCTTTTCTCCTTTTCTGATTGATTCTTTAGGCCTAGACAGACTTGGAAGACAGGCCCCAGGACAGTGGGAGGGTATTAAGTGACCAATAAGGACAGAAGGAAAAGGCCTTCTACCGCTTGGTGCCGGCAGCCTCTCCCTGACTGCCCCCCTACCCCATCAGAGTACAACCAAAAATGTCTCCAGACTCTGCCAAGGGGCCAGTGAGGGCAAAACCGCTGCTGGTGGAGGCGCTGGGCAAAAGCTGTAGGGGAGCCCTCTGCACTATTTTGTAGGTCTTCTGTGAATCTAAAAAAATTTTAAATAAAGTTTAAAGACATAAAGCACAAAGACAAAAAAAGATATAAAGCAACAGGAACACACAGACATTGTCAGTGAGTCTGGAAAACAATATGACCACTTCTCGAAAAGTAGAGTACCCACTTAGTGCTCAGCCTAACAGTTCTCTCTCGGGTGCTCACCCAAATGAAATGAGAAAGTATTGCACAGAAACGCTGCTGCCAGCCACAGGTGGGAAACTGCCAACGGTGGGCAATAGGGGGTGCACACAGAAAACACGGGCGGTCCACACAACGGAATACAACTCAGCAACAAAAAGGAAAGAACAGCTGGGAACCATGGGCACAAATTTCAAACATATTTTGCTAAGTAAAAAAAAAAAAAAGCAGCAGCATACTACATGATTTCATATATACATGAAATTCTGAAGACCTCACCATCAAGAAAGCAGGCCAGTGGTTGCCACCTGGGCCAGTGGTGTGCAAGGAGGGAGGGGCTGGCCGCAAAGGGGCGAACGAGGAGCTGAGGAGGTGGTGCACATGCTCAGCCAGGGCTGCGGTGACAGCTGCCCGGCCTTACGCACTGACCCGGACCTGCCTCACTGCGCGCTGTGTGGGGGCGAACTGACTACAGGAGAAACGTGCCTCAGCAGAGCTGTTTTAGACGAAGACACGGACCAGGCCTTGGTGAGCAAGAGGAGGGACCTGCCAATGGAAAGAGAACGCTGGCTGCCTGCCTCTGGCCACTCCTGTGACCCGGCGACCCAAGAGCGACACGTGCCCCGTCTGGCCAGGCACCCAGAGAATTAGCTAAGTCAAAAACCCACCTGGGTTTTCAGAAAAAGAAGCCCAGAAACGTGGGATTCAAAGAGGCAGTGCTGTGGCCCAGCATGCCACAGGAAGAAATCCACCGACTCGAGCCTGTCCGCAGAGACTTAGACCAGCCCTGGGACGAAAGGCCGAGATCTGGCGGCCAGGAGGTTTGGGGAAGTCGAAATAGACACTATAAAGTCCCTGATTACATCTCATTGGGCCACATTCATGTCCCCTCCCCTGGGAGATCAAGCAACTAAGATCCCCAATCTGCTTCTAGGGGCATAAAATGGGGAGACAGATCTGTATCCAGCCTCAAGTGGTCACAAGGGACCTGCCCTCTCAAGGACAGCGAGGAAAGAGGGAGAGCGGCGAGGAGCAGGGACGAACCCACCGCAGTGAATACAGACGGGAGGGAGCAAAAGATGCAAACCAATTGGTGCTCTGGCACTAACACGGCGGGAAAACCTGGCTTCTTTATGTGGCAGGGACCCCGAGAGGTCCGAGTGGGTGACAGAGTCCAGGAGTGTCAGCCTCGAGGGCTCCTACTGCCAGTGACGCTGGTGGGAGGAAGGCAGAGAGGACAGTGGGCGCGCCTCAGCAAGGGGTCACGAAGAGGAAATGCGATCGTGCGGGGCAAGCCCGCGGCACGGACCTCAGCGTGTGGCAAGCCCTCGAGCACGTCACCACCAGCATCACTATAGAAGCGAAGACCTGCAACCGGAATGTCTATGCTAAGAAAGAAGCTTAAATGAAGTGTGATGTACACTGACATACGACACAACCATTTTTAAAGGTGCCTGTAGATACACACTGAGTCAGAGAGATGCCCGTGGTTCGTTAATGGAAAAAGAAGGTGGAGGATTTTACACATAGTACGAGCCCATGTCCTGACACAAATTACGTCCACGTATACAGAACATGCACATAGAAACACACGCACACACTCACTCAGGGAAGGTCTGGGAGGACAGGCACTGAGCTGTTCGCAGGTATACCTCAGGCTGGAGTGGGGAGAGGGGAATCTCACTACTTAATGCCTAAAATTGCTAAATGTTTCAACAAGTAATATTATTTTCATGGATTTTTTTTAAATATGAAGAAAAAGGAAGGCTCAGCTTTTCGTGGCAACGCTCCCTAGAAACATGGCCACGGCGGCACCCCTCCTGTGCCTGCCCGCTCTCTCCCTGGCCCACTCACGTAGTTCCGTGCATGCGCTGGGCCCACGAGCTCTAGACTCGGGGCAAGAAGCTTGGAGTCCAGAGACGAGAAAGTTCCGGGCCCAGCCCTGAAGGTGCTCCCAGGTGAGGCCCATGAGTCGGCCAGAAAATCTATGATGATGATGAACGGCGACAGGATTCTTAAGACAGAGGAGAGGCACATGGAGGCGAGCCCGGAAGACGAGGCTGAGGGTGCGCAGGAGTCAGGCCTCAGACGGACACGGAAGGATGAGGACATCGGGCCCAGATGTCGGACAGATCAGACAAGGACTTTAAAAGAAGTATGGTTAATATGTTGAAGCTCTACTGGCAGAGCTGGACACGTTGGGACAGTGAAGGAAGGCAGGAACTCTGTGCTTTCTGCTCCATTTTTCCATAGACCTAAAATTGCTTACAAAAGCGAAGTCTATCGAATAGAGAAAAAAAAGAAAGTGAAATACATACTTTTTCAGACAGACAGAAGTTGTGAGATTTCACTGACAGCAGCCTTGTACTACCAAGGGTTATTAAAGGAAGTTCTTGAGGAGAAAAGAAATAAAAAGCACAGAAATGGTAAAGTTAATGGCAAAGATGAAAAACCTTTCTCTCATTTTAATTGCTTCGAAAGACAGCTGACTGTCTAGAGCAAATACAGGCGCAAGGTGCTGTCAGGTCTCTCACAGGCAGGAAACAGCGGCGGAAAACCAGGGAGCGGAAACGGGACCGTTGTGCCCCGCGGTTCTCACGCTGCATCTCGCACTACGTGCAGAGAGGTACGACTGTATCAGAACATACGTCATGATAAGTTAAAGAAGTATATTGTAATCCCTAGAACAACCAGTAACAATTTTTTAGAAGAGGTATAACTGATAAACCAATAGTAGAGATCAACTGGAACGATTTTTTAAAATATTTAGCTTTTCTTTTTAAAAAATTAGTTTTTCCTAAAAG
The DNA here is from genome assembly GCA_004026545.1 of Mormoops blainvillei. Classification (NCBI taxonomy): domain Eukaryota; kingdom Metazoa; phylum Chordata; class Mammalia; order Chiroptera; family Mormoopidae; genus Mormoops; species Mormoops blainvillei. Next base: position 47,190 of record PVJD01009267.1, on the reverse strand, counting down.
GCAGGAAAACTGCCAGAAGAGTTGAGATGAATAGAAAACAGATAGCAGGATGGCAGACTTACACCGAACCACACGAATGGTAACATCAGATGTAAATGGTCTAAACATTCAAACTGAAAGGCAGAGAGTGTTAACCTGGGTTTTTTTTTTTTAAAAAGCAAGACCTGACTAACTACAATAATCACACTTGAGATATAAGACACAGATAGGTTAAAAATAAATGGGCAGAAATATACCAGAGAGACATTAAAGCGAGCTAGAGTGTATATGTTAATATCAGACACAGTACGATTCAGAAAAAGGAGTAATAGCGGGGATAAAGAGGGACATTATACTGTGATAAAGACAGCAATTTATTTGTAAAAACAGAACCATACTAAATGTGTTTGTACCCAAGAACGAAGCTCCAAAAAAACACAAAATAATAAACTGTTAGGTCTCAAAGAAAAACAGACATACCCTAATCATAGTTGCAGATTCCAACATTCCTCTCAGTAATTGAGAGAGCATAAGTAAGAATAAAGAAGATGTGAACAGTGTTTTCGACCAACTTGACCCAACTGGCATTTATGAGATACTCTCCCCCAAAGCACTGGGGTGCATAGTGCACACGGAACACTTACCAAGTAAGAGCGGATTGAGCCATAAAGTAAATCTCAACAAATTTTAAAAAGAGAAATAATATGAAGTATGTTCTCTGACAAAAACAGTCAAACTAAGAATCAAATAACACAGAGAGGCCTGGAAAATCCTCAGATATTTGGAAATTAAACAATACTTCTCATTGGTTAAAGGAAAAATCTAAATAACTCATTGGTTAAAGGAAAAATCATTATGGGCATTAATAATACCTTACATTGAAAAGTAATAAAACATGACATATCAGAACTTAAGGGTGAAGATAATATAATATTTAAGTACTTATAGTATTTAATAGCAATGTTACAATGTAAAATGCAGATGTTATAAAAGAAAGGCCAAAAAAATAAAGAATTAAGCATCCCTCACAAGAAGAAAAAAGAACAACAATTATATTCCCCCAAAAAAACCTCCAAGGAAGAAAATAATGCCGATTAGAGCAGAAATTATTGACCTGGAAAATAAACACACAATAGAGAATATCAAAGCCAAAACTTGATGCTTTGAAACAACTAATAAAGCAGATAATCTTCTGGTAAGAATTATCTAGAGGGGAAAAGAGTAAAGGCAACAGTAACCAATAACAGGGTGGAAAATGGGGCCATGCTACAGATTTTATGGACAATAAAAAGAAAATTACCATTTTCCAACACACAGTGAAATAACAGATCTAAGCAATAATGTCCGTGGCCACTAACATCATCAAAGGCAGGTCGGCGAGGAATTTTATAATGAAAGCATCCAGCATCTGCGTCCGCTGCTCGGTAGGAACACGTCTGTCTAAAAGGAGTACCCAGAACAGCCCAGGGCGCATCGCTGGAAAACCAGGTTTGAAGCAGAGTCTTCTCAAGTCTCCACGTGTAATTTTCAGTTTACAGAAAATACAGGAAACGAAGGGGCATATTAAATTACACCATGAGAATAACGACCGCCAAATCCAGGCTGTGGAAAATTCTACAAGACAAACGACCCCTTCCATACATAAATGATGTAGGGGGGAGGTGAGAGGGATAATCAGTTAGAGAGTTAAAGAGATGGAAGATCAAAAGGAGAAAACTGTAAACAAAAAAAGACGTCAGAGATACATCGACCTAATGAAATGTGCGGACTTCATTTGGATCATGACTCAAACAAACCAACCCTAAGCAGGCATTTCTGAGACCGCCGGGGAACACCGAAGGCAGGCTGGTGGACAGGAAGACATCACTACCAATTCGGTTCAGTGCGATATGACAACTGCCGTTAGATTTAAGTCTTTGACTGCATAAAATGATATGACATCCCCAAATTCCTTTACAATACACCAGTACAAAAGCACAAACCTTTGCAGAGAAAAAAATTACATTTTATTGGGGCCTTAAGAAAACATAAATAAAAGGAAAGATATACTATGTTTATGGACTGAAATCTAAATATTGTAAAGAGGGCAATTCTCTCCAAGTTGACCTGTAGGCTCTTCCTATGCAAACCCAATCAAAATCCGAGTAGTGTTTTGTTTTGTCTTGTTTTATGGTTTTGAATCTGTTTTGTCTTGTTTTGTCTTGAATCTGATGAGCTCCTTTTGAAATTTTTACGGAAATATAAGGGCTGAAGAGTAAGAAGGCATGTCAAAGAAGAAAACCCAGGTGGCAAGTCTTGCGCAATCAAATATCGAGACTTAGGACAAACCTAAAGTACTTAAGATGGTGTGGTGTCGGCTCAGGGGGAGACAGGCTCCTGGAAGAGGGGACAGTCCAGACAAAGACGGTCACAAAAGGTACAGGGTCATGACGGTCAGCACTAGAGAAAGAATGTGTTTTTGATAAGTGGCACTGTGACAGTTAGAAGAATGAAGCTGGAACCCTCTTTCACACAAAGAACCAAAATTAAAATCAGATAGATCACAGGCCTAAATGTGGAAGAAAAACAAACAAACAAAAGCCTTTAGAACCATGTAAAAGAATTTGCTTGCGATCTGGGAGTGGAGGAAGACATTTTGAAAAAGCTTCAAATTGCACTAAGGATAAAGGAAAATGTGGATAAATGTAACTAGGTGAAAGTGCACAGCTCAGGTCACTGACCGACCGACCACAAGGAGAGCTAAAGGAGCAGCCACAGGATGAGGGCAGGAGGCTCCCCACGGAACTGACACAGGTCCGAAATCTAGACTCCACAAAGGCGTTTTACAAGCGAATAGGAAAAGGCAAACAACCCCTCTCCCCTGCCCCCAACATAAGGTTTAAACGGCCATCTCACCAAAAGATGGAGCACAGACATCCAATGGGTCTATGAACAGGCAGGCAAGCCCCTAAGTAAGGAGGATGTGAATTTAAATCACAAAGCGCTACTGTATTTGACATGACCACTCTGCCAGATTGGCTAAACTGTTAAAGCTGGCAACACCAAGTGACAGAGAAATTGCGGGACAAAGGCAGGCCTGTGCACAGATCCCCCACTTTGGGGAACCGGCACTGTCACTGAAGTAGAAAGTCTGTGTGCCCATCACACAGTAGTTCTCTCCTGGATGTGCGGAAATGCCTACTGTGTGCACCCAGACACAGAACTGTTCATAACAGTGAGAAAACTGGAGCGACTTTAGTAACGGGCAGGTGGGTAATGTCAGAACACTGTTACATAAGAACCAACTCAAACTACATGCAAAACCACAAAGTAACGTACCCTATAGGGTTTCACATATTTCAAGATCAGAAATAGTAAAATTAAACTGTATTATTTGAAGGTAGATAGGTGGTAAAAGTGAACGAAATTAAGGGTGTGACAAGGTAAAAACCAGCCAGCAGGTACCGCTTGGCTGGGAGGACGCGGTCATCAGGAGTGGGGGCAGGCCTCCAGGGCGACTAGGGTAATGGCTCCGTAGGTACTGCCTTCATCAGAATTCCTTAGACCTTACCTGTACATTCCACCCAATTATTTGTTTGTGTTATGTCACAGTAACAGAAATTGTACAGAAAGTAAAAGAAAAGAGAGATTAAAGAAGAAGAATCATCTGATAGCCTCAACAGATGTGAAAGAAGCATCATATAAAATTCACACCTCACTGAGGATTTTTAAAACTCTTAGTAAATTTATTCTGTGAAAAATAACCTATCCTCTTCAAAAATGTCAGCTATACCATGAAAAGCAAAGAAAGGCTGAGAAACTGTCAGAGATTCAAGGAGACTAAAGAAACGCAAAAATTAAACGCAGCACGTGATGCTGGACTGGATTCTGGACCCAAAAACAAACCAAAAAAGCTGACGCAAGGACACTATTGGGATAATCGGAAAAGTTTGATGGAAATCTTCATATCAGACAACAGTACTGTGTCAAAGTCAAATCTCCTGATTGTGACCATTGTACTATGATGACAGAAGTGAATGGAGAATGTCCTTGTTCTCGGGAAAACGCACAATGAAGTATTTAGAGGGAAGGTAACATGATATCAACAACTTACGCTCCGAAAAAAAGTAAAAGGAGAGAGAGGATGATAAATCAAATGTGGTAAAATGTTTACAATCGGTGAATCTGAGTAAAAGTTACACAAGAATTCTTTCTAGTCTTAAAACTTTTCCGTGTGAAATTATTTCTAAAAGTTTAAAAATAATCTTTAGTAAACGAGAGCTATAAAAGAATATAAACCATAAATATAAATTTTCTTAAGCTGGTAAACGGTAGCTACTAAAAATGTAAAATGAGGCAGGAAAGAAAGAAAACTATCGACCCCGCTGGTGTGGCCTCAGTGGACTGAGTGCCGGCCTGCGAACCAAAGGGTCACCGGTTCGATTCCCAGTCAAGGCGCATGCCTGGGTTGCGGGACAGGTCCCCAGTAGCGGGTGTATGAGAGGCAACTACATATTGATGTTTCTCTTCCTCTTTCTCCCTCCCTTCCTCTCTCTCTAGAAAGAAATAAAATCGTTAAAAATAAATAAATAAAACTATCATTTCCCACAGACAACACAATTGTAGTAGGTATTGTAAAAAATCCAAAGAATCCACAGGAAAGTTATTAATCAGTAAACTTAGCTAATCAGAGGAGATGAAAATCCATTTTATTTTCCTATATCAGCAACAATTAGAATACAAATTTCAAGAAAAGATATTTACATAAGCATAAAAGAGAAAATACCTAGAACTAAAGCTAACAAGGTACAGAAGATCTCTATGGCAAAAAAACTGTGAGGTAGTTTCATTTTTATGTGTGTGTACGCAAGTACACACATGAAGAGGAAGAAACTGAAGAAAACCTTTAAAAATAGAAATATGAGGCAACAAAATATTGTACAGATGTCAGTGCTTTACAAATTGGTTTACAGACGCAGCACAATTCCCATCGAAACCCCAGCAGAAACCGATGAACTGCTGCTGGCACGGTGCTGAAGGCACCTGGCAACACAGAGGACCAGGCTGGCCGGCACGGCCTTGAAGAACAAAGCGGAAGGGCTCCTTCCACCCGACACCAAGGCTGGGATGATGAAGTTGCAGAGATGAAGACGGTGTGCTCCTGACGCACAGACAGGTAAACCAAGCCACGGGGCGGACTGGACAGTCCCGAGCTGTACATGTGATTTAAGACAAAGGTGGCGATGCAGAGCTTACATAACAGGTCGTGTTTTCAACAGACGGCACTAGGTCCACCGGATACCACACAAGGAAATGAAACCTGACTGCTACATCACATCGTACACAAGCAGAAAAGGCAATTCCAGGTGGACCGTAGATCTGAACATGGAAGGTAAGACACATAAAACTTCAAGAAAGCAATATAAGAAAATATCTTGGTGGCCTTGGGGGAGGCAAACGTTTCTTATATACACCATGAAAAGCATTAACCATAAAAGAAAAAATTGACAGATCGTGAACTACATTTAAATTAAGAACTGCTCATCAAACGACCCCGCTCAGAGCGCCATCATTTTCTGATCTGTGCAATTGGGATAATAACTGGACTCGTTCAGTAGCAATTGCTGGGAGCCTGCAATGATTTAACAGATGTAAAGACATAGAATATAATTTTTTAAAGTAAGAGTGAGTGGGAGGTAAGGAACAAGGTTCAGTGAGTGGCATCCGGTCGTTGGTCTTTGAGAAGCATGGCGTCCCTGGGGGAAGGTAGGAAGGAAGGCCGCATGTAGAAAAGTCCATGATGAGACACACAAGGTCTGTAGGTGGAAGGAGAGTGTGTAATGGGTGGGGGGCGGGGGGGGATAGATGCGTATCTGACAGTGGGGGGAGACAAGAGAGGTGCTCTCCCTCCGAGTCAGGAGGGAAGAAAGCTGGCAGGCCGTAAGCTGAAGGGCAAGCCCTAGTTTCTGCTTTCTTCATGAGACAGGGGCCCAGGTCACCTGCGACAACCGGAGGCACAGTCCAGGCCTGGAGCAGACTCCCGCCAGCACCATGAGGAGTGGCATCAGAGTGGGGCAGGGCCGGCTGCGGGGAAGTCCCCGAAGCGTGGTGCAGTCCACAGCCAGGGACCGGCAAGGTTCCAAGGGACGCCTCCCAGTCAACAGCACGCTCTACCTCTCCGCGTGCTGCCCACGTGGGAGAAACACAGGGAGCCTCCCTAGCTGTCTGAACACATGAAACGGCATCGCCATTTCCTTCCTGGCTCGGCAGGTGGTCAGTTAAATAGCAATGAACACAATGGAGACGCCTAATATAAGGGGGCCATTCAGGCAGAATCGCAGCACCCTGGAGACAGGCCGTGCGCCACCTCATCCGTGCGCCCCTCCCCTCAAAGCTGTCCTAGGGAAGTGGCCACCAGTGTCAGCCTGAAGCGGACACAACAGGGGTGTGAGTGTGCAGGGGACAGGCAAGGCTTACCGGTTGAAGACGTTCTCGCTGAACGCATACTTTTCCAGGCGGGTGAGGGGAGGCAGGTTGTCCTGGCCTGGCATGTCCAAGAAGGCTGTCACCCTCATGGTGTCACACTCAGGGCCGCAGTCTTCAAATCCATCTGGAGGGGAAGGGGGGGGGAGTGCACTCGTAAGTGTGCATCTACTGTGACAAGTCGCATTTGGGCGAAGACGTGGCCTTGGAGCATGCTTCCCCCTCCACAGCTGAGGCCTCTGAGGATGCAGGCCGGACAGCCGTCTAAAGTAGACGGGGCAGGTTCAGGGCTCGGGAGAAGGGCAACAGGACCAGAGACATGCAGACAACGGAATGCCCTTCCAGGGCCACTGGTCTGAGGCCTGAGCCACTGCTCATCACCGTGGACGGGAAGGTGGCCTCTGTCAGGACCTCGGAAGCAAGGGAACAAAGAGCCTTGCCCCTACAAAAAGGGCACGGAGCTCTGTGCACACAGGTTTAAAATGGCCAAAAGAAAGACAAATTAGTTGGACCCCATTAGCAAGAATCTGGCGAAAAGCCCACCCCAGGTCTTGCCTTGCCTTGTAAATGAGCCCATCACTCAGTTTCGTCCACTCTGTGATTCAGGTCCCATTGGCCCACCCCCAGGCCTGGCGACACCCGGCCAGACCCTCCACAGGGGTGTCTGCAGGCTCTTCCAATGCACTGGCCAACAATTAGCCACTGGTCACACAGACTCATCCTCCCAAAGCCTGGGCCTCCCCTTGTTCCCAGCTGAGGACAGGTACCTCACTCCCTCCAATGGGGCAGGGGGGTTGAGCTCACGGGCACTGGATAGGTACAAAGCCCCCCACTACTGCTCACCGGCTGTGTGACAAAAGGAAGTGACTTAACCTTTCTGTACTCTCCCGGGCTCCCATGGAGGCCAGATACCACACCTCGCCTTTGCCCCGTCGGGATGTTGGAAAAGGGAGCTCCCATGGGATCTGGTCCCTGGTGACCTGACCCACCTGGGCCTGGCCAGCAGCCTTCACACACCCGTGCCTCAGGGTGCAAATGCTTGCCTCCTGTCCCTCGCACTTCGTGAAACAGAGTCAGGGTCACCTGCTAACCCTACTGGGGAGGAGCACCCCTGGCACAACCCGCAGAGGCTCCCAGAGGGCAGACAGGAAAACCACGGCCCATGCAGGCAATGTAATCAACACGGGTTTCATATCAGACATGGGTCTGTGTGTAGGCGCTGGCTTCCCTCTGGAGCACTAACCTCGGTTTTTCTCCACTAATTCTTTCAGGTTAGTAATTAGAGCCTATTAAAATTTTACGTTGTATATAACAGTCACTCATAGAAATTTAATAAAGAATTACACGCCCCTAGAGAAAATACGTGACACAGTCACGTGCGCTGTTTCTGTGCAGGGTCCCTGCTGGGGACAGGTGGGTCCACGCTGGGCCGCAGCCAAAGCCCCAATCACGGCTGCTGTGAATGAGTGAGTCTTGGTACGTCTCAGAAGGGCCCGGGAGGAACGTGTACCCTCCGTCCCACAGCTGTTGCCAGAGTGCCGCAGACCCAGCCTGGAGGGGACTCTAAAAACCTTAGGTGTTCCGGCAGCGGCTTCTCAACTCTGGGGCTCGCGCATGGCTTCAGAGGCTGACGGTGCCCACAGACATATGCTCAACCTCTCATACGGGATCAGGGCTTCCAGGAGAGCCACAGCCCGCCTGCGTACTTCGCGAGTCAAAAACCGCTGTCTTAAAGCAACGGAAGACGCGCAGGCGCCCTTTAAAAGCCCCGTTTATCAGAGGACTAGAGAACTTCCCGATTAGCCCCACAGAAGAGCAACTGTTATTGGCGAATACTAATGATTCTACTCCCCTGACTAACTAAAACTGCACTGTGTACAAGGAAATAGAAGCCATAAAACAGTGCGTAATTACGAATCTCCATCGGTTCCGTCCTTTACGCACGAGCCGGGGCGCTCTGAGCAGCAGCGGTCCCGAAGCCCCGGCAACAGCCCCGCCGCTCCCGCGTCCTGGGACCTTACGAAAGCCGCCGAAGGCCGCACGCGCCGAGAGCAGCGGCCAGAACGGACACCCAAACTGTGAGCTTCATTTTCCCGCAGACCCCCGAGCTGGGCTGCGGGCACAGCGGCTTCCCTCAGCCCTTCAAGGGCCCCAGACCCTCCAGCTCAATGCGTGTGCACGTGCTGCTCCCACCGCCTGTGACCCTGCTGCTTCTCACACCCTGCCGCCCCGCTCTCTCCCCGCGCTGGGGTATCAGTGTCCACAAGGGCCACCCGGGGTCCCCGACCCTCAGGAGAAGGCCAGTCTCTGGTCACAGCCCTCCTGGAGCTATGGGGTCTTCTGTCCTAACGCTCCCCGCAGAGGGGCTGGTACCAGGTTCGGCGGCCGCTTCCTGTCTGTCTCCCAGCTGCTCTGTGAGCTCCACGGAGGTGCTGCAGCCCCAGCACCCAGCATAGCACCCGGCAGGCAGGAAGTAGGTGCTCAATGAAAAGCAGTGACACGAGGGAATGATTCCACTAAAAGAAACTTGAATGAATGAAAACGAGTATCCCCAAAATGAATGGTATGCTATCAGGTCATAAAGAAGCAAGAAGCCTGAGGACAGGCCTCCACAGCACTCCTCTCACGGCCAGGCAGACAGACGAGCCCCAGGGGCAGCCACAGACCCGGGGCTCTGAGGATGCAGCTCCTACATTCCAGCCTGGCGTTCCTTCAAGGGCTGTGCAGAAAGATCCCTTACGATGTTATCAATCGAGCCTCGGTAGAACCCAGCCCAACCCGATAGCATTTTTCTATGCATCATAACAAAATCCAACATTATTGGGTTTACACAATTGGTGCAGTAAAATCTAACACCGCAAAATTCTTCACGCCTGGCATCCATCCAATATTACCAAAGGAGAAGAAGCCAAATAATACCATATAACCATAAGCAGGAAAAATTGAATAAATAGAAATAGTCCAAAACCATGTCAGAGATGAAGGAATTAATAGAAAATGATCTTCAAACAGCAGTGAAAAGAATGCTCTGTGTATTCCAGAAAGACATAGGATGTCCAGGAGGGAAACAGAGATAAAAAAAAGTACCTGAATGGTGTGGGAAAAGCACCCTCAAGTGCACTCTAGACCAGCAGTCCCAACCTTTTTAGCACCAGGGACCAGTTTCGTGGATGGTGGAGGTGGGTGGGGGCAACGGTTTCAGGGTGATTCAGTGCATTACATTCAAACGCACTCACCCCCTGCTGTGGGGCCCGGTTCCCAGCAGGCCCGGACCAGGACCGGTCCGCGGCCTGGAGGCTGGGGGCCCCTGCTCTGGACTTTGTCCAGCGGGAAGCTACTGACCTGTCAACCTGGATACCTTAGCCTTCTAGCCAAATACGCAGCTCATGAGAACAAATAAACTGCCACTCGGATTCCTATTCTAACGTCAGTCCCCTTCGCCACCCCTTTTCTCCTTCCCTGACCTGGTGCGGGTTCCCGGAGGAGCATGTGCTTCGGACAGCTTCGTCTAAACTCTCCCATTGCCGGGAGCTCCAACAACTTGGGGTGGAGCTGCAGGGAAAGGAAGCCCCTCCCCCCAAAACAACAAAACCCACACGAATATAGATAAAATATTTTAGTCCTGACGGGCATGGCTCAGTGGGTTGGGTATTGTCCTGCGAAGTGCAAAAGTTGTTGGTTTGATTCCCGGTCAAGGCACATGCCTGGGTTGTGGGCCAGGTCCCCAGTTGGGGTTATGCAGGAAACAGCCAATCGATGTTTCTCTCTCACATCAGTGTTTTTTTCTCTCTCTCTCTCCTCCCTCCCTTCCCCTCTCTCTAAAGATAAACAAATAAAATCTTTAAAAAATGGGCACAACCTTTAAAATAAATAAAACAAAATACAACATTTCAAAATACAGGAAGGCAAAACTGACATCTCCAAATGTGACAAACGGGAAGCTTGAGATCAAAGTGAGAGCAGTTAGCAGAAGTACACACTCTATGGTCAATATTTAAGACCTAGACGCGGGTCTAAGGCACTAGACTTCTGAAGTGCATAAAAGATACAGGGAGTGAATTTGAAAAAAGAGTCCCTAAGATAAAACAGTCGCGGAAGGCGACTTCGGTTATGATGGGAGAGGGAGGAGGGATGGTCCCTCCTGAAGAATCAAAACCCCAGGCCTGTGTGGCCTATGACTGAGGTGTCCGATTTGCACCACCCGCCAAGTACAGGGGCCCTCACTGTGCTCCCGAGAGGGTCACTGTCGGGATCAAAAAGAAGCTGTTCTCAGGAGACTGTCACAATCCAATGAACATGCAATTTCATGAAGCAATCCCTGCTGGAGATAAACAGGCAATAAAAATTTTGAACTATACATGGTTACAAACCACCAAGGAGAGGAAGAGTTAGCAGACACAGCAAATGAGAATTTGCACCCCAAGGTTAGAAATATTAAAAAATCTGAAACAGACTATCAAAAAATTGTGCATAGAATGAGCAGGATGGAAAAAAACGGGTATCAGAATGAAAAAAGAGGAGAGTAAGGGGTGGGAGGAACAGGGACATTTGAGAAAGAACCAAGTAGAAATGAAAAATAGAGAAAACTGAGTGAAAAAGTCAGTCTCTGGTTTAAATGGCAGGTTAGACAGGGCTCAAGAGAGAGCTGGTGAGCTGGAAGACCGATCTGACAACTCGCTCACAGCACCGCTCAGAGAAATAAAGAGGTGGAAGCACTCGACAGAAGTAGGGTCTGTGAAGACCGGAGCACCGAGGCCTCACTGAAATCCAGCGCAAACCACCGACGGCGGGATTCCTGGAAACTGGAAGAGGCAGCGCGCAAAGAGATAATGGCCGACACTTTCCCAGAATAAAGAAGAAAAAAAAAGATGAATATTCGATTTAAAAAATTACAAATCCTGAACTAAATGATGAACAACATACCGTGCTTAGATTATAAAACGCCAATGACCAAAAAAAAGCACCTAAAGAAAACAGAGAAAAAATGAAAGATTATATCCCAGATCTCTCACTTAAAAGGCATTAGAGGCATAACATATAGTCAGTAGGAGTGTAGGATCTTGAGTCAAATATCTGATTGTGGAATCCAGCCCTGCCTCTTACAGGGTATGTTAACTCTGGGTGAATATCTCCCCTCTCTGATTCTGTTTCCTCACTCTAAAATGGGTGCTCACCTCAGAGGACTGTAGCATAGACTGAATGACATCAGACGGACAGTCATTAGTCGCACAGGCATAGTTATACAGCATCTGACACACATAAGCACTCTGAAAATACCAGCTGCCAGTGTATGATTAAATCACTGAGCACTAGGATTCTGTTACTCACAGTTCTTAAGTTTCTGTCTCCAGTGTTCGGAGCAACCCCAGACTCTAGAAAGGGTGCATGCGTGGGGAAGGGAGAAGACGGGGGACTTCTGGAAGGATAAACCTCAGCGAGGGGATGCCTCTATATTAAACTCCGCCTAAACTCTGTCTTGACCCCTAAACCATGCATTCACGTGGCAAACTCCACAGCACAGCTAAGGCTAAGAGAACTGGACTCAGATTTGGGATAGTATCCACTAGCGGAGAGACAGAGGTAACAATTTAACCTCAATCAATCTAAGTGCCTACTAAAACAAAACAAAACAACGAAATCAACACTTTTTGAATGCATATCACAGAATTCAGAGATTTTCACAGCACATAATATTTACAACATCCAGGTTACAATCCAAAATTACTCAATAAATAAAGAATAAGAGAACATGAACTAGCTAAAATAGGAAAAAAATCAAAGCACACTGAGTCTAAAAGAACCCAAACATCACAATTATAGACAAGGATTTTAAAGCAATTATTATAAAGTGCTTATGGAAGTAAAGGAAAATATGCCTATAATGAGTGAAAAGATAAGGAATCTATCTCAGCACAGAAATGTTAACTATAAAGAAACACCAAATAAAACTTCTAAAATTGAAACAATATCTGAAACTTAAAAATTCACTGCACGGACTTAACAGGATGGAGATGATAAAATAAGGGCCCCAAATGCCCCAAATTTGCTAAAAGAAATAAGAGCACAGAACCAAGGATCTCAGCAAACCCCAAAAAGATAAACACACAGAAAATCACACCGAGACACCTCCGAGTCATCTGCTGGTCGCTGCAGGTGCTCATCTTGAAAGCAGTGGAGAAAGGCCACCACTGCACCCAGGCCATGGGGACCCCACGACCATTGACTCCGCGCCAGAGACAGTGGAGGCAGAAGGCCTTGGAAACACATCTTTAAAAGACTGAGAGATCAATCCCCAGCTTCGTAACCAGTGCAATATCCTTCTGGAATGAAGATGAAATAAAAACGTTGTGGGGGCTAAAAAAAAAATTCTTTTAAGCCCTAAGAATTTATTTTACATACACCCTTTAAACACAGTCATGCCTGTCAGGACTAAAAGCAGCACTGCAGGCTGAAAGGAAGGTGACCGTTTAGAAACGCTGTCTTCAAAAGGAATTAGGAGCATTGGCAATGGCAAATAAGTGGGTAAATATTTTTAAAACTATTTTTCCTCTTAATTTCCTGAAAACATATATGATGGTGTAAAGCAATACAAAGCAAAAATTAGAACACTGTGCTGTGGAAATTATAACCTATGCAGATGAACTATATAATAAAAACTGTAACACCGAGTAGGAGAGTAATGATTGGAACTGTACAGTTGTCAGGTCTCCACGTTTTACATAAAGTGGCGCATTATTAACTCTAAGTAGACTGTTTCTATCTCCACAGCTAAACCCATTGGTCCTTTAAACCCTGGGACCATGTCATATAAAGACATTGATTTCTATAGAAATTAGTCTCCCGAGACTTTGATTACCAGGATTCAATTCATGAGAGTCTGGCGGCCCCTGAGAAAGCTGAGAAAATCTAGTTTCCACAAAAATGAGGTGCAGCAAGTAAGCAGCTTAAAGCTGCCTGGGGCTGCGCCCACGTGAGTTACAGAGCAACGGGGACATTAATTCATTCACTTCTGCTTGCAACAATGAGAGCTCTCAGCTTCAGAAAAGAGAGAAGGCAGGTCAGAAGCTGTAACAAAACTGCTGGAATAAAATAATGAATTCTGATAATCAATATAAAGTACACGACTTCATCAAAAATATTCGATCATCCTAACAATGAATACAGAATTAAATTTTGGTAATACACATTACGGAAGGAAGGGCAGAGAGAGGAAAGAGATGTAAAATTCATCTGAAATAGTAAGACGTGAATTCTAGGGATGTGTTTTCTTTTAAGAAATAGAATTGCAGTTTTCATCCCATCCAGAACAAAGAAGCAGGTTATCTGACTGCTTCCCTCCTGGACAGCTCCGCAGTGACCGCCGGCTGGGGGCCATCCACGGCCAAAGGGGCCAGCCTCCGTGCTGCCCCCGGTGGGCTCCGCACTCTTCAGAGTGCGGCTCGGACCCCAGCCAGCCAGGCTGCGAACCCACATCCTGTCAACTGGCCTCCGAGGACGGACAGATTGGGACCACACATCCCCAAGTGTGACACAGGGAAGGTCCACTCGATATCGCTAAGGCACGCGGTGGGAACGTGACACCTGGCTCTGTCTCTGGTCAAGAGAAAGCCCCTCCTTGGGGCCGGTGCACAGGCACCTCCCTGCCACTGGTGGCTCCCTCTGTCTGAGGCAGAGCCACCGTGTCTGTCTAGATTGCGATCGCGCTATTTTGTTCTTGTCGTACGTTTTGGTGAATTTTCATGTTGAACAACTGATAGAAGTCTTCTAAAATGTGTTTAAATATTTTTTTAAAGGTATTTGTTATAAGGAAAAATACAGGTGCTGCACAGACAAAGCAGAAATAGGAAATAGGAAAAACAGGGCCGAAGTGACCGGCCCCTGAACAATCCTGCACTTGCGCGACTCCAGGACAGTAGTCCCATTAATAACATCACATCCGCATGTAAATGGTAGCGCCTTTTATCCCAAGTGCTGGCAGTCAATGTGTGTTTTTTTAAATATGCAGGTGAACCTTTTCTCTTACGTGAATCACCGGCCTAGCCCCTTTCAAAATTAGAAAATCCTACTTGCGTCCACATGATTAAGATGATCTGTAGGATTATTACTATTTGTCTGTACATAACATGTTAGATTTTTCTCACTGCTCCGTGAAAGCACCCGCTCACTAACACGGCTGTGCAGGCGAGGTCTGGGTCTGCTGTCCCCGTGCGTGCACACAGCCCACAGCGTCTGCACGTCGACGGAGGGGGGCGCTCTGGCCAGGCGCTGTCATGTTTTCCTCCTCTTATGCCTTCAAAGGCAAACAAAGCCAGTCGGCGGCGGATGGGCCCGGGAATGACAGAGCAGGATCTCGGCCTCAGCACCACTGATGTGGCCATTCTCTGGGGTGGGGGAGGCTGTACACGGTGGGGCATTCGGCTCACTAGGTGCCAAGAGCTCCCATTCACTCCCCAAGTTATAACAAGCAAAGCTGCCTCCTGACATTGCCTGACGTGTCCCCAGCTGAGAACTGCCGTAGGACAGAAAGGTCTATCAAGAGTGGTCACCTGGCAAGCCCTGGTGAGTGGATGGAGGGGTTTCAGGTCAACTGGACAGATCGTCCCACCTTCGCCTCTTCGACCTCGGGTCCCACTCCCCCTCCTGCCACTCGTGCCCTCTCCTCTGGCCATGACCTCCAGTCACTTCCTTGGCTGAGGGCTGTTGTGCCACTCGGTCGTCCTCGCTGATAACTGCCTTCTCCTCCTGAGAATCTTCGCCCATTCACTCTTTCAGCGAGGCTCTCCCTCACCCCCTCGTATTGAATCTGCAAGCCTCCCCCGGACGCCCCACCGAACCCGGATCTACAGTCTATTGTTCCAAGGAAGTCCTCACCTTCCAACACACACACATTTACTGCCTACACTCACAGTTTACTGGCGGGTCCTCTCCCTGACCTCTGCCCCTGCACCCACACCAAGGGCCAAAGCCTGTGACTGGCTCGCTGAAAGGCTGCGTACAGCAGGCGCGCAGCCAAAGCGGCCGCGTGAATGGTTGGATCGGTGAATGGTGGGGATTGGCCAAGCAAGCTTGTTGTGCCTCCTGATGGTGGCAGTAGCACATAAAATGACTCCTGCTCTCAAAAAGAATTTTCTAGAATGTACATTTGTAGCCACTGCTAAGAGAGTACGTTGTCTGGCAACTCTTCACCAGAACCATGGTGATATCACGGGCAGTCGGCTACTCGGAGGCCCAGCAGGTCCAGGTCGCCCAGAGGCACGGGAATCCTAAGCGTTCGAGTTAAACATGAAATATGAAGTAGCGCATAAATAATTCCTTAGTCAAGTTTTTTCATTGTTATTTTCTCACCTTTGAAAAAAAATAAGTCACCTACTGCATTCCTAAAAGCTTAATATTATGCAGAAAAGCAAAGCTGTCTGGAGAAAATACTTTCTGATAACACCTACGCAACAAGGGGACACGGTCGCGCTGCCTCCACGCGCCTTCCATGCTGTGTTGGCCTTTGAACAGAAACCACGAAGTTTCTGCCCTGCGTTAGGTACATCGGCAAGTTCACACAGGACACCACTCACCCTTTTCCAAAAGTGATTAATAACTTACAGCTAACAAAGACCAGCGACACAAGGGCTTGGAAGGACTGCCGACTGGATTCACAGGGGTGAGTGATATCTCCCATGATACCTTAGGCTCAGCACCGGGCCCCTGCGGCACACCCACATGCCACCATGTCTCCCTGAGCTGCATGGCCAACGTCCCGGCGGTTCTGTTCTTTCACACTCAGCAGCTATGGCTGCCACCTGCCCTCCAGGGGACGGTCCAAGGTTGGAATCCCAGCTAACGAGCAAACCCGCCTCCAACGTACTCCCTTCCCGGCGGCTCACTGCAGGTGACCAAAGCAAACCATAACTCAACAGTCAGCAGGGCACTGGCGGTCAGAGATGAGAATGACATGCCCCGTTACCCCAGGAGGCCCCAGGACAGAAGACCCCCGAACACACAACAACCCCACCACCCTCCCGCAGTGAGAGCCACGGGATACCAGAGTGAACGAGCTGGCAGGAGCCCAGCTCCACTCCGAGAAGGAGGCAGGAGGTGGGAGATGCTGCCCCAGGGCAGAAGGGACATGTGAGCTGGGTTCTAAAGACCAAGTAGGAACCTACCACATGGAAGAGAGAAGATGTGGGACGAGGGAAAAGAACATTCTAGATGAAGCAGAGAACACACGGGAAAGTGCACTGAGCGTCCACCTCCATTCGGTGGTGCCAGGAGGTCAGAGGTGTGCCATAAAGTCATCAAGCCCTGACTGAGCAGCGTCCCTAGGATCGGTTTTAAGTCAAAGGGTGAGAAAAAAGAAACACAATAAAACACACTCAACGATAGACCCCTATTGGTGTGGACGCGAGCGAGGTAGAGGCGGAGGTAGAGGCAGAGGCAGGCTGTTACGGCGCGTCTATCCCAGCAGGCACTTCCATTAAGGGTCCCTTCTCAGGGCGCTCCCGGCATTTACGACTCTCCACTCAACACGTCATCATGTCACTGTAATTCTGTGAAGATACGCCGCCCCGGGCCAGCCCAATTATCCATTCGATCCAACATTCTGTCTCTGACACAGCACGAGGGGACGCTGGTTGAGAGAACACGACAGATGTGGCCCACTCTGTCTAGGTCTGTCTCCAAGTGTTAGAAGATGAGTGGGTCACCACAAACAAGGAGGTTATTTAGCCTACGTGCCAAACCTGTACTTTAAAAAAAAGAACATTTAATATAGAAGTGACATCATTGATCATTTTTCAGGGCTTCTCATTAGCCACCCTGCAGTGAACGACAACTAAGATTTCGTGCGGTCCTTCGCATGGTCCTAAACAATTTGGGGAGAACCAGGGCAAACCATCCATGAACGAACTGTTTAAAGCGGCTGCAGCGTTCTTGCTGACGGGCTTCTAAGCACAAAGGCAGGCTCCTGAACCGGGACTACCTCTGATGGCTGCAGGAGACCAGCCCGAGCCATCTCAAAGGCAGAGGCCGCTCCTGGCTCTTCGCCGGCTTCGGCAGGGAAACTGATCCCCCCACTCCCGCCCCAGTGCAGGTCCTTGTTGACTTGACTAAATTGCGACAGCAAGTTGCACGGGCAAACTTTCTCCATATAAATGCCATTCTCTAACAAGACCCAGGCTGATTTATTAGCTCTTGTATGAGCGGCTCTGTCCAACGTATAAAGCTCTACTGCAAACCTTCGCCGGCCGCCGCCGGCTATTACCCGCACTGCACAATGGGCTGGCTGGAAACGCCAAGGTGGTGCGCGAGCAGCCGTCCTCTCTACCCCGTGCATATGTGGAAATTCCTCTTTAATCTGTGGCTTTAATCACAGCTTCCACGACCTGTCATTATTTATGAGTCTGACTTCTACACGGACAGTCAATGGGAAACATGTACTCGGGTCACCTGACAGGAAGAACTGCAATCCGCACAGACCGCGAGCTCTGTGTCGATGTCCCGCCCCCCGTGTCCCTGCTGGCTCACCCGGCTGGGGGCCGACTCAGAGGAGAAGAGTTAGGGTTGCTAGAGTCTGCACTGTACTGATGAATGGGACAACATTACTTAAAAATGCAGCAACTTCTCTAGTCAGACTTGAGGCAAACTGGAAAGAAAAATGGTTATGAAAGAAAACCAACAACCTGTATGGGCACGTGGGTCTCCATCTCCCTACTGTTCACAACATTTGAGACAATCGAGTGATGTGGACCAGCATCAGGTCACATCTCCACTGTGCCCCAACCGCACTGCCCAGACGGCGGCCTCCCTCCGCCAGGCAGCGACTCCCACGCCGGCCCTCTCTGCTCTGCCGTCTCCCCTTGCCACCCACTGACGGCTTCGCCTCAGTTCACAGTCCTGATGCCCCGCACCTGATTATAAAAATCAGTACTTCGGGGCGGGGGGCGGGGGGGGGAAGCATAACGTTCATGCAGAAAAGTGTACAAATAATGAATTTTCACAAACTAAACAGGCCTGACTGACCAGCCCTCGGCTCAAGAAAGACTTCTACCAGCACCGTCCAAAGCCCTCCTGCTCCCTTCCACTTACATGACCCCAGAAGGGGCCACTCCTGCCTTCTCACTGCCTAGGTTAGCGCTGCGTCTCTTGCACTTTGTATAAATAGAAGAAGCACGCAGCTTGTACTCTTTTTCTATCTGGCTTCTTTCGCTCGTCGTGATGGCTGTGAAGTCCGTCCAGATCAGCCACTAGAATCGCAGGTCGCTCACTCCTAGAGCTGCACAGCTATCCGTTGTGCAGACATGACCACGCTTTACAATCCACTGTGCTCGGGATGAGTATCTGGGCGGGGTCCAGTTTTTGACCCTCAGGAACTGTGCTCCTGTGACTGTGTCTTTTCGAGAACCTGTGTTCATGTTTTGTTGGACATGTAACCAGCAGTGGAACTGTTGGGCCACTCAAATCCTTTCTTTTTTTTTTAAAGATTTTTCAGAGTCGATATACATAATGCAAATGTGTTCTGGGCTCTTCCATCCAAGGAGACAAGCAGCTGGCACTCCCCCATCCCCTCCAGCTGCTGCTTCTTGAGAAGCTCTTTCCCCGCCAGGCTATCGGCTCACCGCCCGCGTGCCCTGTGCCCAGCCAGCGCCTGGAGCACAGAGGTGCTCAGTAAATGACCGCTGACTATGGGGGACGTCACCCCGACTCCCAGTGCTTTCCCAACTAACTCAGGTTTGCCTCCCGGTCCTGGCTGCACCAGGGAAGAGTTCACTGAGGTCACCACCAAAGCCGAGGGACGCTCTTCAGTCCTCACCTTACCTGGCCCTTCTGTCGCGAGGGGCATGAACGATCACCCCCAAACAAAACCCTGGCTCTGAGGGTCCCCTGGTTTCTTGCCTCCGGGTGGCTGCCCTCCAGAACACCCGCCCCCTCCCTTCTTTGCCTTCGACACTGCCCGCCTGCAGCTCTTGTCCACCCCCCAAACCCCGGCTCCAGCTACCACCCCCCCACCAACAACTCTCAGATCTAACTGCCGGTCCTCCCTCTGCTCCAGAGCCCTACAAGGGGGGCTTTCCAGCACCTCCCACCTTGTGCACCCAGGACCTCCTGCAAGCACCTCGAGAGTAACTATCCCAGATGGAAAACCAGAGCTGCCCCCACCCCGCCCCCAAAGCGCGGCCCTTGCGCACTGCCTGCTGCGCTCACCCAACAGTGCGCTTGCCTGTCATGCGCCCCTCGCTGCACCAGACCACGGGACCACGCACCCCGGAGATGGGTGAGGTCCGGTCCAACGGGCAGAGCGGCCATCTGGCCATGCCTGTGAGACACACCGCCACAGGGGTGACCTGGCTCAGGGAACACGAAGGAGGGGCGCCTCGCCCAGCCTGGGTAGAGGGGAGCAGAGGGTCTGCCCACAGGACGTGACTCTGGGCTGGCTCTTCCCTCCCCATCAGAACTGCCCCGCTCTCCGCCCGCCTCCCGCGCTGGGCGCCCGCTGCCCCTGCTGCACGCCTCGAACACGCTGGGGCTCCCATCTCTGCCTTGGGTCTCCACAGTCCTCCTTTCTTTAAAACAGCTCAGCTCCAGTCACTCCCCCAGTTAAAGTTCTCCAGTGGCTCCCAAGACTCCTTGAAGAACGCAGTTCTCTTGGGTGGGGCTTACGGTCCTGCGTGATACAATCTCATCTACTTCCCTCGCTCCTGCCTCCGTCACTCGAGGCTCCCGACGGGCAAAGCCCCGACAAAGCCGAGCTCGCGCAGCCACAGCCCCTGTGCCCCCGCTGCCCTCCGTGCCCGGTGCTTGCTCTGGCTCTTCCTGCGAGCGTCTCCGCTCAGTTGCTCAAGCGTTAACTGAAGAGCGCTTGTCAGAGCCCCAGAGACGCCTTCTCTGGCCTCTCAGGGTACAGCGGCGACTCCGTCCATCCAACAGCCCCGTCCCGGCACTTCGGTTAACACTCAGCTGCCACACGTCCTCTCCGGTGCCTGCCACACCCGGACGGGCCGCACTCCTTTCTGTGGCCTCTGTCATGGCTGTCTCTGTCACTGAGCTGAAAGCCCGAGAGGGGCGGCAATCAGGGCTGTTTCGTTCACCAGTGTCCATGAGGCCTGACGCAGGTACCTTGGACTTACTGTGTCCTTAATAGGTTGGCTGGATGGACGGACGGGTGGATGGACGGACGGACGGATCGCTGGCAATCCCTCCAAAGTACTGTGGCTAAGAGTATAAATTCTGCAGCCAGGCTCCATGGCTTAAGCCCCACCTCTGCCACTCACTAGCTGTGTTGTTTTGGGCAAGTTGCTTGGCCTTTCTGTGCCCCTTGTAGCCTTTCTCGGCAATCAAATGGAGTTAAAACACCTGCCTCATCAGGTTGTTGTAGTTAAGTAAAAATACTAGAGGCCCTCACAACAGAGTTTGGCACATTACTAATGCTAAATACATAGTAGTTTTTATACCACCGCCTGGGCTGCTTCCTAAGACACAAATCCCAGAAAAGCATCCCAGGATACCCTATGGCCTCTCAGGTCAAGTGTAAGCCCCGTGGCTGCTGACGCATCCTTCTCTGATGGCCCCCACCCCCACCCCCACCTCCCCGGCCTCCGCCCACTCTTCTCCCCCAAGACCCACTCCCTTGCTCCCCAGTCTCTAACCACCCTTCTCACTACAGTTCTACCTCCCTTTGCCTGGGGTGTCCATTGTCTTGCTTGGCCTGACCCAGCTCAAAGAGCACCTCCCCTCCCGCCCCTGGCAGAGGGAGTCACTGTTTCCTCAGTGCCCAGCTCTGCCACCTGCACCATCTCTACACAGGTGCCGCCCCTCTGGCCAGAAGCACCTCTGGGTGGAGTCCAAGGCACAGCCTTCTCTCCCCAGAGCTGGCACCTCGGAGGACCTGGACCACCACATGCTGCACGGATGACTCGCTCTCCCCCCGGAAGGCTGCCACCTGCCCTCACCTCTTGTCTCCCCCATCACGGTTAAGACTAAGTGACAGGTTGAAGGCCTGTCACTAGCTGGGTTTTGCCACAGATTTTCTGTTTAAAAGATCTTCATTTGTGATGTAGAAGGCCATTTTAAACTCTTTTCAAACAGACGCAATTTCAGGGAATCTCTGATCATGTTTGCCACACAGGAAATGGAAAATACAGACGACCAAAGGAAAATGCATTACAATTTACGGGGAGGGAAGCAAAAGTTGATTCTGCTTCCACCACCCTGACTCTTTTGTTCCTTGTCACCCTTCTCCTGCTGGGAGCAAACAGGGACATGTTTTTATCCTCAACACAGCAACAGGAAAAATGAAACGTTAAGTCTGAGCAACTGGCCCAGGGTTATTCAACAAACAGAGGCTGCACTAGTGAAAAGTTCAGCTCATCAAACTGAATCTAGTAGGAAAGGCGACCTGTTAGGCTGGTCCAGCTAACTGACAGACCTATGGGCTCCGACAGAACGAAATCAGCTTGATTTAGAACAGCGGCTGGCCAGCTGCACCCTGTGGGCCACAGCCAGCCCTTGCCTGTGCCCGTGAATGAAGTTTTATCAGGAGACGGCCAGGCCCACGTGTTTAGCTAACGTCAGTGGGCGCCTCCAGGCTACCTCGGCTTCAGTGGGGACGTCAGAGCTTCTGGCTCAAAAGGCCTAAAAGTATGAGGGGCGACCCCCAAAACCCGGAATTTAGTTATTGGGTTGGCCAAAAAGTCCGTTACATTTTATCCATAAACTAAAAGACACGTTGTTCATTTTCACCAATGACCGTATTGATTTGGATATTCTGAGTGTGTCGGCTACCTCCCGCTGTTGGCTTCTAGTGGGCAGAGGCCAGGGGCGCTGCTAAACGTCTTCCAATGCACGAGACAGCCCCGCAGCAAAGAATTACTTTGCCAAAATGTCAATAGTACCAAGAAACTTCGCAAACCACTTTTGACACGTTCGCTCAGTCACAGCACCTTTTCCAAACACTGCACATTCTTTTCTTGCATTTCAGTTGCATTTTTACCTTTCTTGAAATAATAAAGCATAATATGCCCAAAGTGTTGCAAATCTTCTTCCGTCTTCAATATTAAAAGGGCTGTACAAAAATTCACCAATCTTGATTAAGACTGCACACTGATATGACAGCTGTCACAATGCAATCTAACAAAATTGTTTCAAATGAAGTTAAAGACAACTAAGCACTACTAGAGCCATCTTATGGAAAAAACGTAAGGGACTTTTTGCCCAACACAACAGAAAAATTATATATTTATTCTTACATGTTTAAATTTCAGTCACCTTCAACGTACTCTCCATTTGATGCAATACACCTATCAAGATGTTTTTTTCCACTGCTCAAAACAGTTTTTGAACTCGTCGATTTGGATGTCTTTTAGTGCTTCTGCCGTTTTTTGTTTCACCTCTTCCACATTGGCAAAACATTTCCCTTTGAGGACTTTTTTCATCCTGGGAAACAAAAAAAAGTCGCTCGGGGTGAGATTGGGTGAATAGGGAGGGTGGGGCATGGAGGTCATGACGTTTTTGGTCAAAAACTGCTCAACACTTTGCATGGCGTGGGCAGGTGCGCTCATAAATCACCCATCACAAAATTGGCAAATGCATTGTCTTCAAAAAAAATTCATTGAAGCTGAATGCAGCCTCTCACAACAACACCAGCTGGTACACTGATACAGATGGGTTCATAGAACACTCAACTGGCAGGGGAAGCCTGTACTACAAGGCGCCTGCCCTTCAGAAGATAATTCCATGTTTCTTTGCGGGGGGGTCCCCCCTCATATTTACTATCTCGCCCTGTTTACAGAAAAAAAAATTGTCCATTTGATTTAGAAAATAGATTGATATCTGGGTTTTGTTCTATTTCCCAAGATTAACATACTCAAGTTCCTGTTCCTGTTCAAACCATTTCACTTAACGGGGAGGTCTTTATCTTTTTTTAATTGACAATCATTGATTCACATTTATAAGAGCGAAAAAGTTCCGTGGTTTGGTTTTAGGCTCAAACTAATACAGTTGCTCTGCTTTAGGGGCACCTGGCTTGGCTGGGGTCCTTGTGCAAACATTTTTACAACCCTGGAACAAAGTGGGGAGCTGAGGTGGCCCTCCTTTTGCTCCAGAGGATGTCTTCTGTTAAAGCCCAACAGGCTCCTTCCAGCACTAACACTCAAAAGAGCCTGCGGCATTCCTCTGACTCAGCGAGTCCTGTTGTCAGCAAAGGTCCAGGTAACATTTGTTCGCACCTAATTCCAACTCCTTTCAAGGTAACTCTCAAAAACTAAACATTTGAAAGGAAACGCAGTGGTCCCCAAATAATAATGTATTCCGAGTCTGTCTTTTGAAGCGGAATGCTTCCAACAATAACTTTGTAGCCAACTCCAGAATTGCCATCCAGCTTTCCAACTCTTGGTGCAGGTGTTTAATCCTATATGAGGTTTTCATGTCATTTTTTCAAACTCTGTATTATGGAAATGTTCAAATGTATGCAAAACTAGAACAGTATAATAAACCCCCAAATCCTCAGCAACCAGCTTCAAATATCAATATTCTGCTATTTTTCCCCATTTATCCTTCCCGACTTTTTGCCTATTGTTTGTTGCCGTATTTCAAAGGAGACCTCACACATCAAAATCATTTCACCCATAAATGCTCGTTTCTGTTAGATAAGCCCTTTCTCCTTTGAACAAAACTGTGACACCACTATCAACATCCAACGAAATTTCATAACATAATCTAACACCCAGTTCAAGGCAAGTTTTCAACTGGTTTGCTCGGCTAGGGCTCCAAATCGGACCACATGCTGTATTCCACTGCCAGGCCTCTTAGGTCTCTTTATATCTAGAATAGGTTCCCTCATTTTTTCCCCACCACCACTGACACACACTTGATTTTACCTGGCCAAGCAAACCTTACCAAGAGTGATGCCTCTTCAGCCTCCACATGCTATGAGCACACCCAGACGTTCATAGGCCT
This sequence comes from Mormoops blainvillei, assembly GCA_004026545.1. Classification (NCBI taxonomy): domain Eukaryota; kingdom Metazoa; phylum Chordata; class Mammalia; order Chiroptera; family Mormoopidae; genus Mormoops; species Mormoops blainvillei. The sequence goes on along the minus strand of PVJD01009267.1, from coordinate 22,806 downwards.
TTAAACCCCTTAGGTGAAGAGTCACACAGCTCCACGTTCCACGGGCAATCTACCACCGGGACCAACATGCCAGGCCATCCACACAGTCTGCTCTCAAGCAGGAGGAAGTCAGATTGCTTCGGCAAGCTCATTCTCTAAAATTAAATCTTTTCTATGTTGCGATGGCCCGAAGACTTGGAATGATTTAAAGAAACAAGGCATCCATTCATTATGGCTTCTTTTTGAAGTTACCCAAATTTAATCAAGAATCACAAAGTAAATCAGACAAGCCTTCTAATCTGTTATTGTCACCAGTAATGACATTAATTGAATACCTAGATCATGTAAAACATTGGGCTACAAAAAGGATGACCTGGGTCCGTGCCCGAAGCCACTTATGGCCTACGTGGAGCGGTTAGCACATTGTCCGACAAAAAAATGCCCAAGGATGACAACAGGTTTAGAACAACGCAAACCGACACCCACGCCACTAAGTTAGAAATATTTTTGAGGTCTGCGTGCTGGGTTGAAACAAACAAGAGTCAGAAGAACAGAGTCTGATAGCTAGTTCCATCATTTATGCGCCACACGGGACAACTTCCTTAAGCTCTGTCCCCGTTTCATCAACTGTAAAACAGGAGTAACCCCACCTACCTCACAGGCTAGCAGGTGTCATCACTGAATCGGAAAATCTTAGGTGGAAGCCTGGCAGTAATGATGGTGATTACAATAATAATAATAAAATCACTGAACACTCATTATGCCAGTCACTGGGCTGAAATGTTTTATTTGTCCTATCTCATCTAACCCTTACATCAGTCTGTGAGTCACCTCCGACTCTCATGTCACTTTCCAGATGAAGAAATTGAACAGAGCATGTGAGTGATCTCCCCAAGCTGACGCAGCTAAAGGCAGGAAATGGGTCACGGGACCTCAGGGTTCCCGCTGCCAATCGCGGCAGGATTAATGCCTCCCGAACACCAGCACGGTAAGGTGGAAGGGCCGGCCAAGGGCAGTGTGAACTACTGGGGCGGGGCGCTATTGCAGCTTTCGAGCGACTGCGCTGTGTGAGGTCATGAGGTGCAGCACCCAGAGCCCACACTCGCGCCCAACAGGAAGCTCCAGGGGGTTCCCGGAGTCGCCCTGCTCGAGGCACAGGTATGCTCAGAGCCATAATGGAGGTTTCCTTCCCTGCTGGGGCAGCTCGTCAGCCGTCTGCTAAAGAGTATTGAAGGCCACCTTCATTCCAAGACTCAAAAGCTCAGTATCTGCTGAAACAGGGCTAAAGTAAAATCGTCGTAATGTTTCCTATAAAACCTCTTACTTCCTTTTTGTATGTATTCTGTGTATAGAAAAGACCGAAGGAAGTTAGCCGCCAGGGAAGAGGTCCAATTACCTGCAGCCACCCCACTCTGAGAAGCACCCCCCAGCGAAGTGGAAGAGGGACCTGGAGGCCAGATCTCCTGGCCCACAGCCGTGGGAGTGAAGATAGTGAGAGGCTTCTCACCTTCTCAGAGTACAACCGAAACACGTGAAGCTTCCGTATCACCCAGTCACCCCCTGCACTGTTAGGATAATAAAATGCTTTTGGTTTAAGCCACTACGTTTTGGGGTGGTTTGGTAGGTAACGAATCAGCCAGAAATCGGCTTTTCCAGCCAGCACGTTTATCAGATCCATGAGTGAGAGGGGCCTTAACAGCAGTTCTCCGTCACTTATCAATAGAAATGCTACATTCCTTCCATTCAAGGATGCCCATTGGCTGAAACATTCAGCTCAGTAAACCCGGGGCCTACGCTGTACCTGGGTCAACAGTGTTAGGTAAATATGAATAACATCACATTAATAACAGTAATACTGGCAGCTATTATTTACCAAGTATTTCTTACGTATAAGGTTTCGCACTAAACCTTTTATTAATTTAACCTTCACAAAAGCCTTTTTGGACACTATTATGCCCATTTTACAGATGAGGCCAGTGAGGTTCAGAGTGGAATAGGACTTCACCCTCTGGCCCTCTGACTCGGGGACCCATGCTCCTAACCATGGCCTTTAGCACCCCTTCGGGGACCATTCTACTTATAAAAAGTTGCCTCTCTCTAAAGGAGATAACATGCCTAAAGGGCTTAAACTATGCCTGGCCTATGATGAGTTTTCAATAAACAGCAACTTTTATGATTTGGAAACTTGTAGGTGGGGAAAGGGAAGCGCAGAGGGAGACTTCCATCCCTGCGAGCTAGTTTAGTTTGGTAATTCATGCAGGCGCCCTTCACCAGCGAGCCCGGAATTAGGTAATTTTCTGCCTACGGGTGGGCTCTCCCCCCAGGCACTGAGCTCCCTGAGAGCTCGCCCTGATTCTGGTTCATCTGGGTGGGTCCGGAACATGTAGGTGCCCAAGAAACGTCTGTGGAATGGAAAGCAAAGCTTCATTCGCCACAAATGTGAATTTGCGCTTCCAGGATGATATACCCCCAAGGCCAACTGTCCTTAAAGGGATTCCCAAAGGAAAGGAGAGGACGGGGAGACACACGTGAAGGAGACCCACCGAGATGCGGGTGCCAGTGAGCAACCTGGGACAAGAGAAGGCGCTGGGCTTGTGCCAGGACACTAGGAAAGTCTCTGCTACTCTGCGACCGGCCGCACGGACGGAGGGCCTCCCCAGCTGCCTAGCACTGGTACAAGTGCAGACCCTGGGGGGGCCCCCACCCCGCCCCTCCCGGGCCGCCGCCGCCGCCGCCGCAGGGGGAGGAGGAGAAGGACAAAGAAAGTGACAGCAAGTCAGACGTTTCCCAACAGCCAAACTCTTAGCCCCGGGAGGGGAGGGCTCCCCATCCTCGGCCGCCCCGCCCAGTGAGGAGGGACCGCCACCACTGGATCAAGACAGCTTGGGGTCCCGCTCCTCCGGTTTTTAGTTGGGTTTTCATTCTTCCTGAAAAGTAGGAGAACGGGTCCCAAACCGTTCTCACAGCAGTAGCACCCCCCCGCGTTCCGTGCACCCCGGATTCTGAGAGACGCTCCCAGGGAGGGGCGGGGACGCCCCAACTGTTACTTACAATCGTCTAAGTCATCCTGTAAGTCCACAAAGTACAAGGGGATCTCTGAAAACCAAGAGACACAGGAGTTACGAGGGGGCTGCCGCAGTTGGGCTCGGCGGCGGGCGGGGGTCCCCGGGCCTCGCTGGGTGGTCGCTGCTAGGGAGGAGGGGGCCGCAACCGCGCCCCCGGAGTCCGGCCCCACTTACCCGCCATCTTGGGATGGGCTTTGGAGGCGTGGCCTGCAACGGGGGCGTGGCCTAGGGCTCCTAGCCCCGCCCCTCGCCACCAGCCACGCCCCCGGGCCCGAACCTCCCCTCAAGCCTGGCGGCGCCGGCCGAGCCCCGCCCTCGCCGCGAAGGTGGCTGCCGAGGTGGGCGGGGAGGTCAGGTGACCCGGCCGGCGTCCCAAGATGGCGGCGGCGGCGGCACCCGGGAGGCCGCGGCACCGTCCCGGCTGCTGAGGCGGACCCCGCGCGGCTGGCGGCGGCCGGGCCGGGCCGAGGGCCGGCGGACAGGCGGTCGCAGCTTCTGCGCGCCCCGCGGTCGGGGCCGGGCCGTGCGGCGGCGGCGCCGGGGCATGCCCGTGCTGGGCCTGGCCTGTCCTTCCTCAACTTAGGGCGGCGGCGGGCGCGGCGGGCCCGCGCCCAGGCGCCCCGGCCATGGCGCTACGGGAGCTCAAAGTGTGTCTGCTGGGGGTGAGTGGCGGCGGGCGGGCCGGCCGGGAGGGCCGCGGGGGGCCGGGGTCCAGGGGTGCCCACGTTCCGTCCGTCCCTGCCCCCAGCCGCTCTCGGGACGCCGCCCCCCTGCCTCGGTGCTCGGCATCCTGCGGGCAGGGGGGACGACCCTCTCCCTGTCCCTCTCCGGACCTGGAGGTCTCTTCCCGCCCCCAAAGGGTAGCGAGCCCGCCCTGCCTGCCCGGTGTATCTCGGCTCAGGGCAGCTGTTAAGTTTCCTACCTGGACACCAGTTAGAGTTGGCCAAGTCTCCCAGAGTGAAACTCGCAGCAGGTCCTTCGCTGCTTCAGGCAGCGTGAGTCTCCTTCCCGTCTGTTGGGTGTTTTTGAAGTTATGGGTCCACCCTGACATTTCTGGCAGTTACTCTCCGGGGCGGGGTCGGGGGGGAGAAGGGGGGCGGCCAAGTCAGGAAGCCCCAAGAATGTGTGAAGCTGCCGCTTCCTGGCCGGTCCGGCAGCGATGCCAGTGCAGAGCTTGCGTCCTGGGTTGCCCCCCCTGCCTGCGATGCTGCTCAGGGACCCCAGGGACCCCCATAGCTAGTCTGTCCTCTACCCAAGAAGGGTGCGGCTGGCATCTGTCCAGGACTACCCAGAAGGAAATCAAGAGTCCATAGTTTACTCTTTACAGTTAAGAAGCAAAAGCGACTTTGCCCCTGTTCACACGAAGCAGAAATTTTGAGTCTTTCGAAAGGTCCGAAAGTCTCCTAAAAACTGCAAAACCCCTCTCCTACAAGACATTCGAAATCTCATGACTCCCCCCGAATCTTTATGAAAACCTCCTTTGTGTCCCTTAACTTCTAAAGCGTATCCAACATGAATCTTCTAAAACGCCGACCTTATGGCACAAGGTGGTTTTCAGGTCTGCAGGCAAGTAACCCTTAGCCCTCTCGTTCTCTCTCAGGATACAGGTGTGGGTAAATCAAGCATTGTGTGGCGGTTCGTGGAAGACAGCTTTGACCCGAACATCAACCCAACTATAGGGTAAGAGATTGTTTGTTGAATGTACACCTCACGGTGTATTGAAAGGCCTTCCGCACGAAGACCATGTCACGGGGTGGGCCTTGTCATTGCACACACTAGTGAACTCGGAGGCGTTGGTTCCCATCACTTCTGGAAGGACTTGGAAGAGTATGATGAGGGTGGCTGTGTTTTCAGAAAATTACCTCTTGATTTGTGGGGACTGAAAGTTTCAAAATGAAAGTAGGCATTAAAATCTGGACCATACATAGAATCTTCCATTATGTATCAGCAGCAGTTACAGGTAGGATAAGGCAGGCGGAAACAGGTCTGTGTTTTCCGGCATGGCGGCCGAAAGATACTTAGATGGTTTTCTTTCTTCCTGAAAAACAGGAGAATGGGCCCCAAACCCTTCTCACACTTTTCTGCTCTAGAAGCAATGACGAGTTAATAAGCGAATGCTGAAATGTAAGATTGTTTATGGTGGCTGGTTCTTTGGATAAGTGACATTGACTGGCAGTAGGTTTTTGACACAAAAAAAGCTTTTCAGGGTATTTAAATATCATAATATTAATACTTTTTCTGTGAGTTGTGTTCTGTAGGTTTTAATACTATGTTAGGCTTGTAATAGCAAAGAGCCATTACATGATTTTTATTGCAAACCCCCAATCCAGTGGTTTCTTCCATTTAAAGGGAAAGTCGGTCCCGCCTTACGGAGAAGTGCCTTCCCGTAGACACATGCCGGAAGGGCTGGAGATGAAACCGCCACTAACTTTCCAAAATGCGAGTGCCTTGCACTGTCCTTCAGAAAAGGACTGGGCATGTTCACATGCTTAAAGCATGAGCTCATCCTCCTCAGGGCCTGCCTGTTGCTACCTGCATGGGAAAGTGAAGTGACAGGAAATGGTAGCAGGCAGTGCGTGTGACTCAGAGAGGGACACACCGGACACCTGGTCAGCCCTGAAAACAGCTCTGAAGTATGCAAGCTCTTCCTCAAAGGAGAGAAAAACGAAGGGTGTGCTTTCAGCAGTTGTGAGACCCAAAGCCCTGTCCTGGCGCCCACCCCTCCCTGTTTGCGACCCTCCCAGTCTGGCGCGGCTGGGGCTCCTAACCTTCTGAGTACCGGTTTCTCCCCAGATGGCCTTGACCGGCATTTCACAGGAGAGAGGAATTCAAGGCTTGCCCCTCGTTTCCTCGCACCTGTCCTTGTTCACGCAGCCTCCGCAGGTGCCATCTTCCTTCATGACCAGCCCCCCATGCTCCTGAGCCCTGGGGCTCCCCTCTTCATCAGTTCTGCCCTCTTTGCTCTGCCCTGCCTTTCTGTCGTAGCATGCAGACATGCCCCTAATTCACCCAGTCCGTGAAGACAGTCCCTGTCCCCAAGCTGGCCGCTCAGATTACAGAGCTCTTGAAAGAGAAGTTCTACTTCCTCAGCTGCTGCTCCCCCTCAGGCCACCGATCCACTAAAACCACCATCCCTGGGTACCGGGTTCCATCTGACCACCAAACCCATGACTCGTCTTTCTCTCTCGTCATTCGTTGCGTGCCTGCCGTGTGCCAGATGCCAGACTGGCTGCTGGCGATTTAGACCCAGGGTCAGCCAACTGCGGCCTGTTGGCCCACCTCCTATTTTTGTAAATAAAGCTTTATTGAACCAGTCACACCCATTCATTCTCATGTTGTCTCCCCAGCTTTGGGGCTACAGTGGCAGAGTCGGATAGCCATGACTAAGACCCTGTGTCCTGCAAAGCTGAAAGTATTTACCCTTTGGCACTTTTAAGAAAAATTTGTCAGCCCCTGATTTAGATAAATCAGTTCCTGCCTTCATGGCCTTAGCCTACGAGAAGAGACATATTCTGTAGCCTGTGTACAGGAAGTGATTATTTGACCATTTTCTGAGCGACGGAGAAGTGTGGAGTGCGTGAGCGTGGCAGAGCACAGCCATCAGGCACTTGAAAGCCCTGACATTTAAATATTGAAAAAGGAGTGGATTATACGTCAATAAAAAGTATAAGGAAAAAAAGTTTTGAAGAACAGAAGTTAATTAGTGGGAGGTGCTGAGGGCAGTGAGTAGCTTGGGGGCCGGCGTGTCAGAGAGGCAGCGGAAGGCCGGAGAGGCAGCAGGGCCAGGCCCCTGGGGTCGGGAAGGCCTCTGCCTCACAGGGCCTCTTGGAAGGAAACCCCGTGTAGGCGACCGTGCTCTCTCGGCCGCTCTCCTCCCGCTCCCTTCGTGCAGGGCGGTCTTCCGCAGGCTGGGCTGCGCTCGCCCTCCCACAGCTCAGCTCTCCCCAGGTGGCTAGGCTCCAAGCCTTCTCCTCCAGCCTGTCCCCTTCGGACCAGGCCCGTATTTCCAACCCAGACCTGGACCTCGTTCTTTGCAGAGCTCAGGACCAGTCCCTCCTCTGGCCCGACACCCTCACTCCCGCATTCACAGCCTTCCCTCATGGGCCAGATGTGTCCTGTGCAGGGAAGAGCATGGGCCCCGAAGAACCCCCGGTCAGGGCTTAAGTCCAGCCTACCAACCAAGTTATCTTGATAACTTGATAACCGCGTGCTAGCTGGGAGAACCTCCAGACAATTGACTGAGCCTCCCTGCCGGGGGGAGGGCATAACAGCCGTGCCTACCTCCTGGGGCAGCCGGGAGAATCTGGTGGCACTGGATGTGCACAGGAGGTGTACAGGGAGCGTCAGTGGTTGGTAGTAGCCCTGTGATCAGATGCTGTTTGTCATCACCCCTCTCCACCCTCCCAGTCCACTTCTCCAGGCCTGTTCATGCCAGTTCTGCCCTGTCCCTGGGACCAGGCTCCCCCAACCCCTCAGCTCGAAGCCCTCCTCCTGCCTTGCCTGGACTGTTATGCCACTCACTCTCTCACTCTGGCCGGTTCTCATTTCTGTTGTGTGAGCCTCTTTAAAAAGAAGTCTGGTTCCCCTGCTCTTGACCAGGGTGGGGAGACCTGTCGCAGCCCCAGCTCAGCCCCGGCTCACCTGCTCCCTCCATCCTCTCCTGGCTCACTTCTCCCCACCATGCCCTCACACCAGGCCACACCCTTCCCGCCACAGGCGTGCCCCCTGGGCGGTGGGCTTCTCTCTCTCCCTGGTGAGTGCCTGTATTTGTTAAGATTCAAGCACTGCCATTAGGCCCCGAAGAGATGGAAAACCCAGTGTCCGCATGGACCTGGCAAGAATGAGAATGAGGGAGGTGGCCCAGATGGAAGAACTTGAGGTTCTCGGGTGCGACCTACCCCGATTCCTGCCTGCCCTGCGCCATACCCCTCCTGTCTTCTACCTCCACAGGGACTTTCTTCAGTCTCCTCTGGCTCCTCATCCTGTGACTCTTCTTCTTTGCGTAAGGTCCCAGGTAGACCCCTCTGATTTTATACTCTTGCTCGACGACCTTATTCATGTGGCGGCCGCAGGTTGTACCCACGGCAGGGATTTTCAGAGCTGAAGCTTTGTTCAGATGTGTACATGCCTATTGCCCTTCTTCCCCACCGCACGCACACACCAGGGGAGGCGCAGCCCCCGTGACAGTCACCGCAGCAGCGAGCTGCAGTTACCAGCGGGGGCGTAGCAGGTTCCTCGGGTTGCTGGGATGAAGAAACGGTTGAGAATCATCAAAAATTTTACCTCTTCCTTTGCAATCTATGCGCCTTTTATTCCTTTGCCTTACCGCATTAGCGAGGGCCTCTAGGACTCTGTCGCGAAGCGGGAGGAGAAGGCACCCTTGCCTTATTCTGGGTCCTGGGAGGGGACACTCACTGAGCCTTCGTCACCAGGGGCTGTGGCGGCTCCAGGTGTTTTACCGGCGCCCACTGTTTGGTGGCGAGCGTTTGTGTCGGGCCCTAAAACTGAGCTTTTTCATCACAAATTGTGTCGAATTGTCAGGTGGGTTTTTAACATCTTTTGAATTGTTCTTATGCTTTCTCTTTTTTAGTCTTAAAATCATGAATTACAACAATCAATACTAAAATATTAAACCAATGCAATGATCCTGGAATAAATGTCCCTGGGTCGTCGTCACTGTAACACGTTGTCAGATCTGATTTACTGAAACGTCACTAAGGGCTTCTGCCCTCGTTTGGGGTGTGGGCCAGCCTACAGTTTCCTGTATCTTTCTCTAGGTTTCATGTCAGGGCCTCATGAAAGACAATGGGGTGTGTCTCATTCTCCTACTTTTTTGGAAAAGTTTATGTAGAATTGGTATTATTTCTCCCTTAAAGATTTGATATAATTCACTAATAAGCCATCTGAGCGAGGAGCTTTCTTGGTCAGAAAAATTGTGACTACAGATTCAGTTTCTTTCATGGATATAGGCCTGTTCGTTTCTCCCTGGGCATGCTTTGGTAGTTTGTGTCTTTAAGAAATGTGTCCCTTGTATCTATTTTTTTAAAGATTTTTTTGGAATAAAGCTGTTTATAACATTATTATCCTTTTAATGTCTTTAGGATCTGTTCAGCTATAAATATATCAATTTTAATGTTCTTCCCAAAGAGCCAGTTTTTTATTTTATTGATATTTCTCTCTTTTCTATTTCACTGATTTTTTATTTTATCTTCACAGGTTTGTTTTTTACCCCCTTCCTTCACTTATTTTGGCTCAATTTGTTCCTTTTTTTTTTTTAACCTGGAAGTTTAGAATATTGATTTTTAAGACCTTTGTTTTTCCTTGTATGAGCATTTAGAGCTATAAATTTCCCTGTAAGCACTGGTTTAAGTGAATGCCACATGTTTTCATATGTTGTGTTTTTATTCATTTAGTTCAAAATATTTATTTCCCTTATGACATGTTCTACTTGGGTTTTTACAAATGTGTTGTCTAACTTCCAGTTATTCAGGGATTTTCCAGAAATTTTTCAATTATGGGTTTCTAGTTTAAATCCATTGTTTAAACTAGGGCCAGAAACTGTACTCACATTATTTCAGACCTTTTACATTTGACATTTGTTTTATGTCCTTGTACGTGGTTTTCGTGAATGTCTCAATGTTTCGTGAGTGTTTCGTGAAACTCAATGTTTCGTGAGTGTTCCTGCACTAGGAAAGAAGGTGACCTGCTGCCTGCATGCGGTGTGCGCTGTGAATCCTGAACCAGCCCCCTTGGCTGGTGGCAGTTTCCGTGTCTTCTGTGTGCTTATAGAATCCTCTCACTTACAGCAAAAGATGTCTTTGAAAGTCAGCCCTAATTGAGGATCTGTCTCTTTCTCTTTTTGGTTTAATCAGTTTTTGTTTATTTTGAACCTGTTTTTATTGAGTGTATATACATGTCTAATGTTGTTTTTCTTGATAACTTGATCCCTTCACCATCATGAAACGTCTCACTTTTTCCCTAGTAACGGTCTTGGTTCTGAATTCTCCTTTGTCCTCGCATCTGTATGGGCTCTTCAGCTCTCTACTGATTGGTGGTTACATGCCTTTTCCCATCCATTTACATTAACCCTATTTATAGCTGTATATTTAAAATGGGTTTCTTACAGACAGCATTATGGGTCCTGCTTTGATATAATCTGACAGTGTCTGCCTTTTAATTGGAGTGTTTAGAAGACCGCTGTTCAGTATGGTTGCTAATAGACACATGTAGCTTCATTGAAATTGAAGTTAAAATTTAATATTCATTCCTTCAGTCACAGTAGCTACTTTTTCGGTCCTCATTGTAGAAAGCTCTGTGGTACAGTACTAGTTTAGATCATTTTTATATAATAACTATCAATATGGTTTGACTTAAACCTACCGTCTTGCTCTATTTTTGCTTGCTCCATGTTAATGATTCCATTTTGTCTCCACTATTGGCTTGCTAGCACCACTTATTTTATTATTCCAGTGACTGCTAGAATGTACAGTGTACTTCTCTGTCAGCCTACCGTCAGGCAATACACACACTCACATGCGGCATTAAGTGCCTTACGGGAGGCACTTTGATTTCCCCCCTCTCGCCCTTTGTGCTATTACTGTCGTATGTTTTATAAAATCCACAACACACTTTTTATTCCTTAGTGATCATTTAAAGACACTGTTAGTCTTCTTTCTCTGTCCTTGTAGCAGTATCAGAGCTTCTTAATTTCTACATCCTTGTAATAAATCCTGATGGCCAGTGATGTGAGTTTTCTGTTATTCTTCAAGAATATCTTGACTGTTCTGGGCCGGTAACATTTCCACACACACATGTAAAATCCTGTCTTTTCACACATGCCAACCACTCATCCCCACTGTATTTTTGATTGGCGTTCCATTTAATTTATAAATTGGTTTGGACAGAAGTGATATCTTTATGATATTGAATCTTCTGTATTCTTTCATTCATTAGACTTATTTCAGTATTTTTTCTACTTCCTGCGTAGTGGACTCACACATCTTTTATTAGATTTACTCCAAGGTATTTGATGTGTCTATGCAGTTTTATGCTGTATTTTTATTTCTTTCTTTGTTGACTTTTTAAACTTTTTACTTCTTATTTTATTGAATTGGGTGTGATCTCCAGTACAGTGTTGAGTAGAAATGGTGACGCTGGCTATTCTTACCTTAGTCTACTCTTAGCAGGAAAGCTTACACCATCGTACCAATTGAATGTGCTTGTTGTAGGTTTTAGTACCTACCCCTTATCACATTATAGAAGTGTCCTTTTCATCATTTGCTGCAGTATTTTTTACATGAGGAATGGCTTTATCAAAAGATTTTTGTAAGATTATTCAAATTCAGTTTGCTCTTGTATTGGTTTCGATTGTGGGAGTGTTTTAAGGAATTTTGACTGTCGTACACGTTTCCCAGTTTGTCAGCATGAAGTCGTTGAGGTCCATACTGATGACCCTTTTACATTTCTGACGGGGTTTCGCCTTTGACCGACTCCAGAGCATGTCACCTCTCTGTTTCATTTCTTTCTATTCTGAGTTACTGTTTCTGCCCTGTGCCTTTTCTGACTTCTTGATATACATGATTATCTAACCGATTTTCAGTTATATTCCTTATATTTTAAAACCTTAACCATGGCTTTTGCTGGATCCAGCAAGTTCCTTATACATCAAAATTTCATTATCAGTCAGCTCAAGTGCTTCCTGGTCTCATATGAGCTGGTCTTTAGTCCAGGTGTCATCTGGGTGTGTCTCTCAGTTTCCAGATGCCGGGGAGTTTTCTAGTTCACTTTGTTGTTATCACTGGCGTAATACATTGAAGTAGAGGACATAGCTGATACGATTTAAATGCCTTAAAATCTCAGCATTTTCTGTGTGGCCCAGCATATGTTCATTTTGATCAGTGTTCCATATGTGTTTGAAAAGATTGTTTACTCTAAAACAATTAGGTACCATGTTCTCTGAATGGAATTAGGTCAAGTTTATCAATCATGTTGTTTATTTTTTCTGTCTCTCTTGCTGGGGTTTTTTCGGTCTAAGAGAAGTGGATTAAAATCTCCCACTATGGTTCTGTGTTTGTCTTTTTATCCTTTCCATTCTCAGTTTTGCTTTGTTGATTTTGCAGCTACATTAAGTATCTACAAATTTAGAATTTTATATCTTACTGATAATCAGACCTTCTAACATGCCAAAATGTACTCCTTAGCTCTAGAACTGCATTTTGCCTTAAGGTCTAATTTGTTATTAATATAAAGTCATTGTTAACTTTGGTCAATATTTTAGTGGTGCACCTTTTTCTCATCCTTTTGTTTTTAACTTTCCTGTATCTTCATAACTTAGATGGATCTTGTAAGCAGCTTAGGATCTGATTTTGATAAAGTACACTCCATAGAACCACTGCTAGAAATTTCCATCATCTCAGCAAGTTCCTTATGTGAATCCCACTCCCCGTAAGCAACCACTGTGGTGGTCTCGGTCCCTATAGATTAATTTGTCTATTCTTGAATTTCACATAAATGAAATATTACAGAGCGTACTCTTTGGTGTTCAATTTCTCCTCCATAAAACAATGTTTTGTAGATTCAGCCATGGTGTTGGACATAGCATAGGCCATTTTTTTAAAAAGTTCGTGAGTAATATTCTCTTATACGAATAGATAACAGTCGGTTTATCCGTTCTCCTGATTACAGACATCCAGGTCATTTTCAGCTTTTGGCTGTTATGAGTACAGATACAGTGAAAATTGTTTTACAACTCTTTGTAGACGTAGGCATTCATTTCATTTGAGTAAATGACGGGAGTAGAATTTCCAGTTCACAGGGAAGATGAATATATAAAAAGAAGTTGCCACACAGGGTCCCAAGTGGTTGTGTCATTTTACCCTCTCACCGGCTACCTGTAGAATCCCAGTCATTCTACATCCTCACCCAAATTTGCCTGTCTTTTCCACTTTCGTTATCCTGTTGGGCATAAAATAGCATCTCCTTGAGCTTTTAATCTGCATTTCCCAGATGACTAATAACATTAAGCATCTTTGCTTGGGCCTGTTTGTCATTCTCATATCTTTTATGATGTCACGATTCAAGTCTTTTGCCCACCTGTTTTTTGGGGTTTGATCTTATATCTTACAGATTTGTAGAAACTCTTTACGTGTGACAAATACCATCCCTTCACCAGGTGTATTTATTGTGAATACTTTTGCAGGCATGTCGACTGTGAGTGTTTTCTTCCGTTCCATGGCTTGCCTTTCCCTTTCCTTAATGACGTCTTCTGTTGAAGAGAAGCTTTCATTTTAATAAATTCCGTGTTATCAATTCTGTCCTTTCAGGGTTATACCTTTTTGGTCCTCTCTAAGTAGGTTCTCCCTGCCCTAAGGTCTCGAAGATATCCTCCTATGTGTTCATAGTTCTGGCTTTGCATTTCGTTCTTTGAGCTCAAGTTAATTTTTCTGTACTGCTGTTTCCACTGAGTAGCTGTCATCGTCCTCAGCATATATGTAATGTACCTTTTTATTGTCTGGCTGCTTTTAAGATCCACTTTTTATCTTTGGTTTTCAGCAATTTACTGTAATACCGTAGGTGCATAATATACTCTGGGTTCACTGAGCTTCTTTGATCAGAAATTCTATTATTTGGGGCATTGTCAGTTACTGTTCCTTAAAATAGCTTGTCTACCCCATTCCCTTGCTCCTCCTATGGGATTCCAATTTCACACTTGTTAAACTGTTAGATACTGTCTCACAGGTGACTGAGACCTGGGTGCTTGGGGGGTTTTTTCATCTTTTTTCTCAGTTCTTAGGATCACATTATTTCTGTTGATCTGTCTTTGTTCGGTTACTCCCTTGTACTGTCTGTACAGCATATCTAGTGTATTTTTTTCCTTCAGATGTTGTCCTTAATTCTAGAATTTACATTTGGTTCTTTTTTATATTTTATATGCTTAAATTCCCCATCTGTTCACTCAATATGGCTTTTTTGCTTTGAGTCCTAATTATACTTGTAAGAGGCACTTCGAAAGCGCATTTCTGCCAATGCCAGCATCTGGATCAGCTCAGGATCCGTTGCTATCTACTCTTTTTTTTTCTGTTGACCATGGGTCATTTTTTTGCATATTAGTCATGTTTTATTGTATACAGTCAGTGTACTGCGGAAGAGATGTTGCAGAGGTTAGACTCCCATCTGCTGAGGACGGTGAGAAAGTCCAGTTACAGGGAGGCTGGCCTTGAAGCTGTGGAAGCTCTTTCCCACTTGTTAGGATGGTTCGGTTGGAGCGTCACCTTTAGTCTTAGGGCAAACCCTTCTTCTTGCCTGTGGGTCTAAGGTAAGGTCGATCTGGGTTTTCACTCAAGGTGTTCACTGGACCTCTGTGAGTCGGCAGGATTCAAACTCCCAACTCTTCCTTTGCTGTCGTCGGCAGCCGCTAAAATCCCCACTCAGCTCTTGTCAGCTTTTGGCCATTGCTGCCCTTGGAGTCCCGTCTCCCCCTCCTTTGTGTGTGCTTTAGGGGTCTGAGAGGAGGTTGTGTTGAGGTTTGTGGCTCCCTCCTCTGCAGCGTCTTCCTCCCCGGGACCTTGCTTCTCCTTTCCATCCCACCCACTGGTGGCCCCGGACCTCGTCCTCCAGCCAGGAGTGCTGGCTTCTCCGTGAGGAGTCTGCGGGGCTTACTTAGTTCAGTCCGAGGCCCCACCACCGTTACTGGACTCGCTCCCCAGCTTTGACTTTTAATGTGAGTTTTTAGTTATTTTACTTTTAATGTAATTAGCGATGTATTTGTGTTTAAACCTACAATTTTACGCTTTGCTTTTTAATTACCCGGTCTGTTCTAGGTGCTTTCGGATTGAACTTTGTTTTTTGAATCCCATGTTTCCAGCCCCCTTTGTTATCTTGGTAATTATACATTCTCTTATGATTTTTTAAGTGTTTACTCTAGAAATTATCTTTTGCGTCCTTGACTTATTCAGGTCTAACATAAGGTGTTACTTTTACCATATTCCAACAACGCAAGGATCTTAAATCCAGTATGTCTGCATCCTGCCTTTTGTGCTCTTATAGTATATTTTAATTTTGTAACTTAGACCTCACAGGACATTATTATGTTATGCAGTCAACACTGCTTTCAGCTTCCTCCACATGTTTACGCTTTCTCTTGCTTTATATTCTGCCTGACTTTCTGACTTTTCATCTGGGATTATTTTCTGTGTTTTGAAGAACACTGTTTTGTTTTTCTTTTAATATACTCTTCTGGTACTCAGTTATCTGTTTGACAGTGTCTTAATATCATCTTTTTAAATTCAGCTTTTATTTTGCATATAATAAAAGGTATAGTTCAATTAATTTCTACCTTGTATTTGTTTAAATACCGTCAAGATAAAGCACATTTCCGTTGTTACTGGAAGGTGCCTAGCACACCCGCCCTCGCCTCACCAGCCCATGCACCTAATTTTAAGTGTTACATGAGTGGAACCATGTGTGCTCGTATATGCTACTGCCTTTTACTCAAAATACTGTTTTTCAGATTCATGCACGTTTTACATGTGTAGTGTGTTCCTTTTGATTGATGGGTAGTTGTGTGAACATACTACAATTTGTTCATCCAGCCTCCTGTTGATAGACATTGAAATGGAGTCCAGTTTTGAATTATTATGAATGAAGCTGCTGTGAATATTTGTATACAGTTCTTTTTGTGGACACATACATGTTATTCTTGAATATATACCTGAGAGTGGAATTTCTGGTTAACAGGCATATTTGTTATTTACTGTTGTCTAACAGATCACTTTCAAACCACATGAACATGTGTTATCTCCACAGTTTTTGTGGGTCAGGAATTCAGGAGCAGCTCAGCTGGGTTAAGGCTCCGAGTGTCCTCTCAACCCGAGAGCTGCTTTCCTCATAGCAAGTAATGCGAGAGTGCCTAGGGGGTAAGCCCCAGTGTCCTGACTGCCGCACAGGTCACTGCCGTCACAGCCGTCAACCCATTCACAGTGGGGGGAGGCTGCACAAGGCCTTGAATACCAAGAGTGAGGACCCTGAGGGTCACCTTGCATGCTGGCTGCCACAGTAGGTCTAAAGGCATGTTTAACTTTATAATGAACTGTTTTTCCAGAATGGTCGTACATATGTTTTTATTCCTGCCAGCAATGCGTGAAAGGGCCATTTGCTCCACATCTTCACCCACAGTCATTTTTAATTTTAGCTCTTTTGGCAGGTCGTCATGATTTTTGAGATCTATTTTCATTGGCTATGGCATTCTTAATTTTCAGTTATTGTCTTTTAGACCTTTGAAAATAGGTATCATTCTCTCCTGTCTTCATCTGTTTTTATTGAAGTCAGGTGTCAGCCATTGTGGCTCTCTTGACATAGATGCCATTTTTCCCTTGGAGCGCCTGCGAGTGTTCCTTGGCTTTGGGTTTCAGCATTCTCTGATGTGTGTAGGCGAGGTATCATTGGATTTCTTCTGCTGGGCCCACAGTATTCCTTGAACCTGTGGTTTGATGTCTTTCAATTGGAAAATTCTCAACCGTTATCTCATCAGTATTGCTTTCACTCCCTTTTCTCTTCACATTTTCAAGACTATTGATACTTGTACTTTAGAATTTTTTTCTTTTTTTTCTTCTGTTTCTCATTTTCTTTTCTGTATTTTCTATCACTTTTTCCCCGTGCTTCAGTCTAGATATTTTGTTCTAGCCCTTCATTCATTCCTGTAGTCATTTTTTCCCAACTAATTCTAATCTGATTGTAAACCTATGCATTAAGTGCTTGATTTCAGTTATTATTTTTCTAAAGTTCTAGAATACCCAGTAGGTTTTGTTTGTTTTCATTTCTTTGCTGAAATTGTTAGTATTAGTTTTTATTTTCTTAAACATAGTAGGCATAGTTATTTTAAAGTTCACTTTTAATGCCAAAAACAGAGTAGAAAGTGGATGATTTTTAGAGTTGGATAATGGAGTCTACTTTGTGTATAAGTGAAAATTTTCACAATGAATGTTAAAAATAGCCTTGGCTGGTGTGGCTAAGTGGATTGAATGACAGCCTGCAAACCGAAAGGTCACCGGTTCGATTCCCAGTCAGGGCATGGGCACATGCCTGGGTCACAAGCCAGGTCCGTGGTTGGGGGTGTGAAAAAGGCAGCCAATCAGTGTGTCTCTTGCACATTGATGTTTCTTTCCCTCTTTTTCACCCTCCTGTCCCCTCTCTCTAAAAAATAAAATATTTTAAAAATAAAGATGTCTCTCTGATAAACAATCCATTCCTTGGGTCACCTGCGTTCTTCATTTTCTGTCCTATATCTCGATGGTTATGTGGCCTTGTCTCCTTGTATACATAGTTTGTGTTTTATTGCGTTCCAAATATTGCTCATTAACGTATATTATAAATAACGTGAGGCTCTAGATCAGCATCAGCAAACCTGCAACCCAGGAGCCAAATCCAGCCATTCCAGTGTATTTACGTGCTCTCTGTGGCTTGCGTGCTGCAGCAGCAAGGACATCAGAGACCATGGCACGCGGAACTCAAAGCATTTACTAGGTGGCCCCTTACAGAAAACATTCTCCGACTCCCGCTGCACATGTTTTTCTCCAGACACACAAATCCAGGCCCCACCACCACAGACTCCTCTCTCGTAAGACAAAACCTAAAGTATCTTTCTTAGTTTAGGTCTGCGTCCACCTCAGCAGTCTCTACTAACACCTCGTGCTGCCTGTACCGCAAGCCTGTCTTTACCATCTCTGCCTTTTTTTTTTTTTTTGCACCTTATTGTATTGGCGAGACCCTCCTATATTCTGTGGAATAGATGTGTTAAGAGTGGGCGCCCATGCCTTCTTCTGGACATGGCTAAAATTCAGTAATGACAACCAAAACGTCGATCAGAATGTGGAGTGCTTAGAACTTGATACATTTCTGGTGGGAGCATAAAGTGGCAGGACTGCTTTGGCGGACTCTTCAAATCAAGTTAAACAGACCCAGCAACCCCACCCTTAGGTGTTTGCCCAAGAGAAATGAAAACACATGTTTACGAGACTTATGAAAAGTTTACTCCAGCTTTATGCAGAACAACCAAACACTTAAAGCTACCCGAATAGCCCTCACCGTAAGAATGGACGAAGTATGATACAGCCATCCAGTGGACAGACACACAGCAGTGAAAGGGATTAACACCCAGACACGGGGGTGGGCAGAAGTAGGTCTACAGTTATGAGTATGCAAAACAGGTTGTGCTTGTATTATTATTTATTATTGTATTATTGTCCATACAAACAACTGTAAACCTACTTTTGCCCACCCCTACAGACATGAATTTCAAAAACATTGTTCAGTGGAAGAAGCTAGACACATGGAATACACGTTTTGTGATTTCACTTACGTGAAATCCAGAGATAATCAAAACTGATCCACGAAGTGGGAGTTACAAAGGGTACACCCTGGCTAGTGTGGCTCAGTATACTGAAAGGTGGCGGGTTCCGTTCCCGGTCAGGGCACACACCCAGGTTATGGGTTTGGTCCCCAGTCAGGGCACAAACGAGAAGTCAGCCAATCGATGTTTCCCTCCCACATCGATGTTTCCCTCTCCGCCCCCCTTCCTCTCTCTAAAAGCAATGAAGAAAATGTCCTCTAGTGACGATTGAAAGGGGGGAGCCCACCTGGGGTAGGTACAAGAATTAATTGGAAATGGGCACGAGGGGATTTTTGAGGGTTGTAGAAATGTTCTTTGTCTTGTTTTGGGCAGTAGTTACACAAGAATATGAAATGTCAAAACTTACCGAACTGCAAACCTACTCTGCGTACTTTATTGCTTGTTAATTATACTTCTGTAAATATGTATAATGTGTTTAAAGCCCTGTGTCATAAGCATTGAAGTTATTCCTGGTTTTCAAATGAGAGAATGGAGGCAAAGAGAGGTCCATCGACTTGTCCAGTGACATGCTGTTGGTAGCAAAACTCAGGAGTGAAGTCACGCAGCCTGGCCTCAAAGTCTGCGCTCTTGTCCGCATGCTCCTGTCTCAGCCCTGGGGGCTCGGCAAGGCCACTTCTAGGACTTTACCCTGCAGATAAACTCACATAAGTTCCCAATCACGAGGGTAATAATTGTACAAAGGTAGTGATTGTAGCGTCGTTGATTAGTAGGACTCTGATTATATAAATTGTGGTGCAGTCATTCAATATAATATGATAAAGGAAAAAACAACTTGAGAAAACTTTATATACTTCTATTGGATGATCTGCTAGGTGTAATATCATGTGAAAAAAATCAGACATATGTAGTAAATTCTGCCGTCTGTGTTAAAAATAAATAAAGGTGGATTCAGGGGAAACTATATACGTGTGCTTGTGTGAGTCCGAAGTACTTCTGAAAGGAGGCCTAAGAAACTGAAATGCTCAGGCTCCAGGGTGAAGGGTTGAATGGCTGGGGGAAGGGTAGGAGGGCAACGTTTGAGCATGTACCGGTTTGTGCATTTTGGGTAATGAGGCATGTGAATTACCACCTATTCAGAAAATTAAGGAGTACAGTCACAATTTGGAATCCACTGAAATAACTCATGAGACACAGCTGCCTGAGTGGACAGAGGCCCTCCTCAGACTTCCAGAACTCTCCATGTCCTCACACCAGCCGTACCCACAGCCCACATGTATCAGCTTCAGGGGTCCCTTCAGGGCACACCCTCGCAGTCGCCAAGCCATCTATCACCACCTTCTCCCTGGCCTCGACTGCTCCTGGTCCCTCTTCTAAGGACCCCTGTGATTACCCTGGGCCCACCTGGGTGATTCAGGCTCCTTACCTATTGCAAGATTCTCAGCCTGATGACATCTGCAGGCTTCCTTTCGCCACAGCAGGCAGCGCAGTCCCGGGCTCTCGGGTCAGGGTGCGAGCATCTGCGGAGGGCGCCGTCATTCGGCCTCCTGCACCTGCCAGCACCACTCTCCCGGGGGATCAGACTTGGCCCCACCTCCGCGCTCCCACAGCTCTGTCCATCCCTGGGTGTCTCACTGAAGACCTGCCTTGTCATGATCTTTCCACCGGGCGAGTCCTCCCACCGGAACCTCCTCAGGGCAAGGATGGATGGGGTGCCCCTCCCGTTGCCAGCCTGGTGGTCCTGTGGTCAAGCAGCGGGCCACGTGTTTGAGGGCGTAGGCTACCTAGTGCAAAACGGTGATTGGCGGTTGTACAGTCAAACCCCACCCAAGCCTCCCAGTAAGAGGCCAGACTGGGGCCACATGTAAACATGAGGGAAGAGTCCCTCACAATAACAAACACGCAGTGGAGGCAGCCGGTGTCATTGTCGGCACTGCCGATTTTATTGTTTATGACTTGAAAGGTTGCGTATTATGTTACTTTTGACAAACTTAGGAAAGAGGAGGTCAGACTCTTTGTTATTAAACTTTGTATTTAAAGAAATGTTTCTGTGATTTTAAATATTTTCCTGAAAGTTTTTATAATGAAAAAATGTAGAAATAACTAAAGGATTTGCTCGAGATAGCCGTGAACCTGTGGAATGACCATCCATCGTGCACCCTCTGGCTTGGGTGGGCAGTGACAACTTAAAGGGGAGCACTATGCAGAGGGATACCTTGACCCTTAGCTGTCATTAGCTTAAGAGACAGGAGATTCTAAAGGGAGAGTTAAAGGCAGGTATGACTGTGGAATCCACATAAGTAACTGAATTTACTGGTACTCATAAGGCTTCTGGCTTTTTGAAGCTGCCCTTACGGAAGGCAGACATTCCCTCCCAGTCAGCTAGTTCTTTCGGAGCACCTGACAGATTCCTCGCACCATCTGAAACTCTCCTGAGGCCCCTTTGGTGTGTCCATTAGAGGAACCACTAGATTTCATGTGATCTTTTTATGTCCCCAAGTTGGTGTATTCAGTGGTGTTTCCTGTCAGTGCATGTATCCTGGAGATCTAAGCATTGTTTGCATGAGATTGAGGGTTACTTAGAAGCTATGGTGCTTTGTTAATTTTTAAGTGTGCTGGTTGTTCGTCTTCAGAAGGCACCGCATGTCATCGTGGGAATGACAGGCGGCATCCCATGCACCATTCCAAGAAAAGGGCTTGCAGTCAGGAGAGGCACTAGGGTTGGGGGGGAGGGGGCCCACCTGTGTCCTGAGAGAGCCCAACACGTCCCCTGCAGCTAAAGAAAAGACATTTTCAAACACCTTGTGGGAAGCATTTTCATTGGGAACACGTACTCTGACCAAAGAGCATACCTGCTTGGTGTGCATGAAAAGTCGTATGTTTAGAATGTCATGAAAAATGGAGAGGTCTGTGACAGGCACTCTAGCTCTAGGAAATAATGCTAGGAGGAGTTTCAGATTAAAGAGGTAATAAGATCTGCCTAGGCAGAGTGAAGAGAGATGGTTCAGTAGTGAAAAATAAGGTTTCAGACAAGTAAATGGCAGGCTGGAAAGTAAAGATGTGTCATTTGGATGGCATGAAGACATTGCAGTTTTTCAAAAAACAAGATACTGAAGTTATCACACCCTCCGCATCATTTAACTTGAATGGTAAAGGAGTGATCCTAGAGCCCGAGTGACAGTGGGAGGGAAAAATCGTCCTGTCCTGCTCAAAGATTAGGGTCCAATTTACTAACTTCTATCAGGGGTTGAGGTTCAAGTGTAGATCAGACGGGAAATGAAGAGCGAGACAGTTCTGCAAGATGGGATGCATGTAACAAAGGATGCAGACTGCTGCAGGCCAGGCTCCACTCTGCCGCAGGCAGACCTGGTGTTCTGATTGAGAACATGGGGTCTGGGGCTCTTGGGTGCTGGGGTAGGAGGAAGGGAGCCAGCCCCATCTTTCTGGCGGTGCGTGTGCGGTGGGGGCGCCGCGCAGGCTGTACGGTCAAGCTAAAGTCAGTCAGATTTAGGTGATGTTGTCCTCCGGAGATAAAAACTGGAAACTCTGGGAAGGCATTCATTCAAGTGAGTCGTTCTGCCCCAGGACTAGCCCAGAGTTCCCTGGGGGGCTAGTAGGAAGACACAACCGGGCCACACCCCATCTCCTGAGTGACCCTGCATCTAGTAGTTGCCACTACACAGATGGACTGAATCCAGATGCTAATAAGGAGGTTGAAATGGCTCTTGCCAAGATTTCTGACTCAAAAATCAACAGAGGTTACTCGTGGCTGTGAGGAGGCATTGGTGGGGCTCAGGGAGAAGGCGGGGGTCGGCGTGGCCACCTCACCAGAGCCACCTGAGCTGGGACCTGGAGGCCGCCAGACCTGATTCCGCACAGGAGCCACCCGCAAAAAGAACCCATCAAGTGGTACGACTTCTTCCTTAGCAGAATCCAGGAGTCTGAGTGAGGGAAGGACTGGTGAGTCTTCCCTGAGCCTCCCAACTTCTGCCCGTTGCTACCAGAAGGGTTAGAGCTGGGGGCTCAGCTGTCAGGAAGGATTTCCCTGGGTGTAGGCAGCCCAGGGCCAGAGGCCACACCACAGGCTGCAGTCAGAGAGCAGATGCCTCTGATCTTAGCTTTGGAGCACTTCACAGCCCCTCTCTCACTCGGTGTTCTGGGAGGGGTGTGGCCAGACCCCCTGGAGCGGGGAGTGGTGACCGCTGGACAGCCAGCGAGGTGTCAGAGCTCTGGGAGAGTGTGGACCAGGGAGACTGGAGGGCGGATAGCGGGACCCCTGCCCTCGTGGAGCTCACTTGTCTCCTGGGCGAGTGAGACCTTGGACAGATAAATTAAAAATATATACATATATAAATAAACTGATCAGATTTTGTACAGACGTTGTAGTAGGTACCCTGAAGACAAGAGAGTCGGGATTGT